>JAMKCH010051018.1:0-19026 GCA_023653785.1 Ophioderma brevispina
TGTCAATGATTCCCCCATGCATTGATTGAGCGTGCTGGATGGAACAACATTTGTCCACCCCTCATTTTCTCTTAAAATGATTGACAGCCTGCAATAATTAACTCACAATATCCCCCGCAATTCCCTGTTCTAATTGTACGGAGAACACATGCAATATTTTTTAGCAGTATAGAAGTGCATCTCATGAAAAATTAAAATTTCGTGTACAACTCAATTGCAATTGCAGTGACATTGGTGTGGTGATTGACTGTTTGCCCGCGGACTTTTGGGACATCCTCAGGCTGTGAATGTTTATCTTGATTGACAGACCTGACAGTTCTTCACAACGTCAGTATGGGTTGAACATAATAAAAAGAATTCCATTCTTCTTACCATTGAAAATCGTTGGCTAACGTTTCTAAACCACCCAGTGTGAGCAGTCCTCGGACTACGTATTCCCCATTTTTCAAATTTACGTGAAGACCCTCGATGACTGCGTGACGCTAATTTTAATCCCCGGGGTGTAAATTTACTCGGATCAGTCAAAGAGGTCAACGATTAAAAAGTTTAGTAACGTTGGCTCTTGATCAATACGGCCGATTCCATGTTTTAACTCCCCAAAGAGTAAATACTTTGCTCCAACTTTTTAATCAACTTTTTTAACCCCCTTTTTTTTTTCTCCCAATGTACAGTGTAGAAGTGTTCTGTGCATTGCATGAAAACAGCAAGTTTGGTTCCCACGATACTCATGTGGTCACTGTCGCAATGTCAGGCTCTCCCATAAGTAGGAATGTGATAGACAAAATTGGAACAGCCGCCTTTTAAATCATTTTATTACTTCTTGAAATTCTTCAATGAAATGTGCCATTTTTCTAATATTACTTAATATGATTTTAAAATTGAGTCTATTGAGAATTGCTACAATCTTAAACCATTACTATTGTACTTTTTCAGTACATTGATTGATTGAATTAATGGTAATATTATCACATTCATTATGCCTAAAGCAGTATGATCGGTCTGTTCGTTGTAGTTGAAACCCATTTCTTAACAAATAGGCAAGGAGAGAAGAGTGCGTCAAACACTATTTTATCATTTGGCTGAAATTATGCCTACTTTCAATATTCAATATTTGTTTGGGGGGAAAAGAAAATCACGTTCCCAATCAAAGAATCATTCACATAGTCTGAAAAGTAATTTATTATTGTGTCTGAAGTGAACCGTGAATGGAAATCAACAAAAGAATGTGATATCAACTCAGCCAATTCAAAGCATCAACCCACAAATACCATGACAATCAACCATGAATAAACTTAGGTGTTAACGTGAAAAACCAGGCTTTTGGACTAATTATTAATCATTACAAAGCACGAACATCACATACAAATTGCACCCACCACATTTGTTATCCTTATTGGCATGTCTCCCTCCTCTCATACCCTTTCACCCCCGGTAGATGCGTATAGGTAATAACACATCCATCAGTTAGATGGCTTCTAAAATCACTCCAGGTCATTTGAGGAGCCATCTCAACAAACACGACTGAAGACTGGGCTTGTTTGGACTCTTTGAATGCTTTTTTTGCTGATGTTGAATATGGTCACAAAAATGAAAATTATGACCTTTTAAAAAATGTAGACATTTCATCCTCTGACTCTGAGTTCCTATATATATTGATTATATATAGAACCTGCTGAGCCTAAGGGCTTATTATTATTCCAATCTTAATCAAGATGCTATCATATCGTTTTATTTTGCAAAACAATCAACATAAACAATGTCAGAGGGAAATTTACAATCAAATTTATGTATCGCCTTTTCAGTGACAGGTGGAAAAAGACCCTCGTTTGTTATAGTATTAATCATTAGTTTGTTGAATTTGATGATACTTTTATATTGAATGCACTATTGTGAATAAGGGTTGATGGGATAATAGATAATGTAACTAGACAGTTTAATATATCAAATATAGCATGGTATGGTTTCTCATCACAGTAAATATTAGTTGCTGTTAAGGGGAAGTCAATGATTTTGACAAGAGAATCACAGGGAAAATATTTTGTTCCTGTTTACACTAAATCCATAATCACTTTAAAAAATATTCATTTTTAAAAGTGAACACAAACCCCAAGAAAATATTTCCACCAGCAGTAACTACCGTTTTTACCATTGATTTCCAAGGAGCAATATCTGGGGATAAATTTAGGCAACATTCAACTACACATGGTATAGTTTTTAAAAGTAAACATATACCCCAAGAAAATATTTTGACCAGCAGTCGCTACCATTTTGACAATTGATTTCAAAGGAGCAATATCTGTGGATAAATTCAGGCAACATTCTACTACACATGGTATAGTATCATACATTTACATTAAAACTTTTCACCAAATGGTGTGGCTTTGGTTGACGCTATCCAGTCTGCCCGCTCACCATCGGTTTCTAATTTCATTTTTAAGGCATGACGAGCTTGTGCAACAAGCGTATTTCTCATCGTTTACAATAATTACCGTACTGTTGCGCTGCGCACTTGTACTCATAAATCATTCCATGTTGAAGACCAGACAGCCTGACAGCGCCTAATTTCTTATCCTCTAAAATGGCTAGTTAATGTTGACAATAAAAGGAACGTGTCAAATCAATTTATTTTTGTGATGAATGGTACGTACCAGGATGGGAACATCTGATTGCATGAAGCTCAAGCATACTTAGATAAATTTAGATCAAATTATGCATTTCAATCGATGTACCATGCAAGCTAATGGAAAACCCTTTGAGCAAAGGGGCGTGGCATATGGATCCATCAACATACACAGTGAGCAGAGAGTTACCCATTCGGTACATTTCACAAATGCAAACAACAATATTTGCATTACAATCTGGCCCTGCATTTTTTGCTGCAACTTAAGGTTGAGAACACACAAACATGTCATATACAGGGCGACTCAAAATTTCACAGCTCTCTTCAATTGGATCACGCAGGATCACCTCACCGTCATCCGATACTTCAAGAGATGACGGTGTTCACTTGTCATCATCTCGCATCTGGTGAGGGCTACCTCTTAGTCTTAGTACAGATGTGGTATTACATAAGATGAAAAGTTTACATGATGTTCATGGTTGGAAAGACATGACACCATTTCTTAAAAAGATAAGTTCAAGATGATACCAATCGTTGACATTCTTAATTGACAGAAATCACTCGCTGCCAAACGAACGGACAAGTGTCTGAATGTCTGCATATTGTTTGCCCAAAGGTTGTCTGGTACTTTTCCACTCTGGTTTATCTATTTCGCAATACAACTAAGCTATTAAAGAGTAATTTAGCGTGCCTTTTCTTTATCAGAGATAAAAACTGAAGTGCTAAACTAGAGTATTAAGCTTTCATCAATATAATGAAAGAATATGATTAAAATGAAACAATTTCACTCAATATTCTGGGTTCTAATAATTGAGTTAATATCTTCCAAGTTGGGATATTAAGTTAAATTTACTTCTTCTGAGGATGTAGTCTAAGAGATATGGTGAGAGATGACGATTTATATAACAAGTTTGGAGCAAAGGTTAGGTAAAGTTGTAACACATGAGCTTTCCGGAAGCAGCTTCTAAAGTCAACTTGTAAGTGCATACAGACTCTCTTTCCCAAACAGAAGACAACAAGCAACAATTCTTCCCTTGAGGGCAGCATCTTTTTCACTTTAAGCACCCGAGGCTTAGCTGGGCAGACAAATAGCCACCTCCAGACAGATAAATGCAGAGGTATTGAGCAGTGCCTGTTTCAACCGTTCGTTGGTGAGCATGGCACACACGCCCTAATTACTTGCAAATCATGGCATCATTACACTTGTCTGGTAATATTAAAGTAGCTGTGCACAGGTTGCCTCCAGCAAAAAAAAAAAATCTTGTCGGCTGAACATCACGATGAGCTCATCGGGTAACTCGCATTCGAGATATGCAAATGTGTGAAACTGGCAAGGGGAGAAAGCAACATTAGGCCTAATTCTTGAACAGGCAGGAAAAGTGTCTGGTAATAATAATCGTAGTGAGCAAGTGGTGTGCTTTGAAAATGTATTCCGGATCATGGGCTTGACTCACACTATGCAATATAATGATGAATTAAGCCAGGTGGCACAAGGGGAATAAAGTATTATTAGCCGAAATCCCAATACAATAAAGTTAGAGTCAATTGCAGGTGTGGTTGATTATTTTCTGTTTTTTATTCAAATCACCAACAGAAGATCAGGCAATAAAAGCAGCACAATTCAACTAAACTCAGTTGTTGGTGTAATATCAGATAGCATTTTAATAAGGCTACAAAAACAAATTTTGTTTCTGGTACATGCTCTATAAAATTTGGAATGATTTTTTTTTTGTGTAAAATGGTCTATGAGGTCCGGTCAGAATTTGACAAGGAATACAATTCCCCAAGGGCATTTTTTTTCCTTTACCTACTAGAAACCACATTTTATTTTACTTGGCCTAAGCATATTGGCAAGTTGGATTTTTAACATCATCTTAGGCAAATTGTTCCAATGCCATAACATGTTTTAAAAGCAAAATGAATCTGCAGAACATAATACAGGCTTGGCATCGGTGAACTCCGAGAGCAAAACATTAGCGCATGAAAGAGGAAGAAAATAGACCTACATGTAGGCTACATTATGTACTGGGTCAGTATCCACAACAAGGCAACTCGTAGTTACGCGATGCGTAAATATGGTTCCTCCCCGCCGAATGTTCGCGATCACTAACATGCTATAAATGCAACTACAACCCCCCACCGCCGCCCCACACCCGCGCAAACCGACAAGCCAAACCATCCCCCCACCCCCTCCCCAACACCGTCTCATCGCCCACCCCTCCCAACACCCCAAACGCCCCATCACCAACACCCCCCCCCTCCCCACACTCTCCTCAACACCCCAACCCCCTCCCCAACCCTCCGCACCACCCCACCCCCTCCCCACCACTCCGCAACCCCCACCCCCTCCTTAACCCCCTCACACCCCAAACCCACAACACCCCACCCCAACACCCCGTAACAACACGCCTCCCCCTTCCCCAACACCCTGCCATCACTTCCACTCCCCTCACCAACACCTCAAAGACCTCACTACAACACCCCACATACCTACCCTCCCCAACACCATGCAACACCTCACCCCCTCCCCAACACCCCGCACCACTCCTCCAAACACCTGCAACACCCCAACACCATGCAACACCCCACCCCCTCCCCAACACCTGTAATACCCAAACCCCCCTCACAACCCCCTTCCCCAACACCCACCCCTCCCCTATGGCATAGTAGTCTCATGTAGCAAGGAATTTTGCTATCCGACGTAAGCGTTTCAGAGATCCAGCAATTACGCATAATTAGCTCATTTGCACCCTAAGCCTCATTTAATCATATACTTTCAAATTGCAAAAGATGTGCACCATGATCAGCTCCATGCAGCGCAGAAATTTTGAGTATCCATGTACCGTTCCAAAAATTAGCCATTACGACGCTGATCTTTTGCATATAATTACTCATTTGCCTACTCAATTTGGCCTGAAATACGCCCAAAATCTAATCAGGTTAAACGCTTCAGCCCGCTTCCTTCCACCAGTTACATCATTATATCCTTACGGAACTCCAGAAAACTTGTCCACAGGCCTTGCAGGAACATTTTTCCTTAAATTATGCCAATTAAGATACTTAGGCATATTTGGTGACGGAAACGCCCAAAATCTAATCACGTCGAAACTCATCACCCACTTCCTTCCACCAGTTACATCATTGTCGACCTTATACGTAACTCCAGAAACATCGCATACAACTGTGGGATTACAGTTTTAGCACGGACGGACAACGGACAACGAACAGGAAACGCTACTCATTTCATATTCCCCGTTCCGAACTCGTCGGCGGGACAACAAGATCAAATCAGAAGTGCAGAGTGTCAAGCATGTAATTTGCACTTACATTTATGGGTTGCAGGGGGGGTAGGACATGTCAACCAAACAGCAACAGCAAATTCAAAATCGGCATCAACTTCCGGGTGCTATTCTTGATACAAAGACTTAACGGTAGAGGGCGCTCTTACTCATATCGAACTTTTCACACAGACTTGACTAACGACTAGGCCTGGTCACGAATATTTAAATCAAATGCCGTTATTGGAAATTACACTATTGGGCAGCGGGGAACCACTAACCCCGACGGATTTTGAGTCAATAATTTTTTCTTATTTATCGTGATATTACTAAATCTTTTGAACAAATGTTTTAAGAGATGATTTTTTTAATGTCACTTGTACCGAGACTGCCATTGTAAATGCACCTAGCAGTTCCCCCAATTACCGGTTTGGAATCCCCAATGCCCAATCGAGCGATCGTGTCCTACCCCCCCCTGTATGGTTGAAATGTTCGAACCTGGGAATCAAAGCAACATCATTGATGATTCATTCCTCATGACATAAATTACTGCTTTTTCCCACAGGAACGAAGGACCACACGTTGAAAGTGTGTTTTAGGTCATAGAAGACCTTCTCTTTGTATGAACAAAGCCAACGTTCTGAATACACCTAGTGACTTGATAGAAGATTAGGCCCCCTTATTCATTTGAATATTTTATGTATACAATCCAAGGTATCCCTCATTTGAAAGTGCAAAACATGGGCCCAGAGTGTTTCCTAAATAAAATGGAGGGGTGAACTGATTCAATTTTATATTTTTATGTTCATTTTGGCAAAGACCCTTCTCAACTTAGCTTTGCAACATTGATAATTTTGCTTGATATTGTGTCAACTTGGGTCCAATAGTTACACTTTTCATATATCATATTACTACTATATGTGTAGTCACATTAATGCAGTGACCCTAACCATAGCTTGACAACCTAAGGCTAACAGTCCTACAGTTTCATAAGAAATTACCACCCTTCCCCCCAGCAAGCCGGAATGTTTGCCTTTTTGCCTGCAATCAGGATTTTTTTCCAGGAACTTGTATCCCCTCGAAACAGAAGAGCTGGCTTATAATATGTCTGGTTACAGAATACACATCCAAGGAGCCTTTTAGGATTATTATCAACTCTCCTCACCAACTCCCCTCCCCAACCACCTTCCCTGTCTGTAATGAATTTTGGAAAAACTTCAATAAATTTACGAATCAAAATATCACTGTACATTGTCCTTAAATTCAATGACGAAG
This sequence comes from Ophioderma brevispina, assembly GCA_023653785.1. Taxonomy (NCBI): domain Eukaryota; kingdom Metazoa; phylum Echinodermata; class Ophiuroidea; order Amphilepidida; family Ophiodermatidae; genus Ophioderma; species Ophioderma brevispina. Next base: position 7,174 of record JAMKCH010051018.1, read on the forward strand.
CAAATTTCACCTTTTTGAAACCACACAACCATATTTGCATTGAATCATCAATAAAATTGGGGACAAAATCGAACCCTTCTATCAAATCAACGCTTGACTTAATCCTGCAATATCTAATAACCCACAAACAATTCCATCCGAGTGTACACCCCCTTCAAGTCATATACAATTTCATCAAAATCAAACCGACCCTCTTTTAATCTCACATTTGCTCACACTCTTCTAAATGAAAGAAAGAAAAATAAAAGATCATATTACTGTCCAAATCCCCGAATTCTATTTTGAGTCGCACACAAAAACATCTCATTTTAACTCCTGGGGCAGCGGATGGAATTAATCTATATCATATTTTTAGCTCTCCTCATCAAACAATCTTTTGCCTCAGTCTTCTCATTTCCACACTGCAATCTCGGTAAGCATCTCCCATTCAATAATCAGCTTCTACAACAATAACTCAGTATTTCAATCAAGACATTTTTTGGCCGAGTCGCCAGTTGACACACACAGTGATTAATTAGGCCCTCACTTTTCGCGGTTGGCTGGACCTTTTTCGAATTCATTCCCCTTTCAAATGTAAGGAATCATATAATCTTTCAGACTATGGGGTATGCACATCATGTCATAGCCAATTATTTCATTGACTGGTTGGCTACATCTGGCACACTTCCATTACTAGAACAATATATGAGCCAATGACTTCACAAAATGTCCTAGTTTTTAAAGGAACAACCTCAGAGTAGCCTGTCCAAGGCTGGTGGGCTCTGGAGTCAAAATAATGTACCTTGTGCTCTTTACTATGCCTGAAGACTTTCAGTAAACCTAACATGCACTTTAGTTTCAATGGTGGGCTTAGCACGAGTACATAATCAGTGTCACTTGTAGGTAAAACAGTTAATACCAAATCAAATTGGTCCACTAATTATTCTAATAGCCCTACCTATGGGGACTTCAGTAATAGATTAATTGGATCTCCTCCAGTCACCAATTCAATAAGTTATGCTGGTTTCACACATCTGTTCCGTAGCTTGTTATGAGGTGGTGCTTCATTTTTCTTTCTAGTTTGGGTGGCGGAACAGCATAGCCTCAATTATTTAGCGCATAAGCATGATCTGTGACTGTGGGCAGCTAGGTAATGGGGTGGAATACAGTACTTAGAGAGTAATGGCCTTATTTTAGGGCCCATTGCCAACTTTGTGTTCAGATCCAGATAGGCCTACTTATTCAGTATTTTTAGTATCTGTGACTTGAGGGTGTTGGCTGCAACCTGCGCAATATTCTGGATTCTGTGGTTTTTTAAAATAAATACAATAATAATTGCGGATTAACGTCTTACGAACACAGCGCCCCAACGACTTGCCTCAAGTCTAAACTCAAGACAATGCTAGCATATATTTAAAAGTGAGTGTAAGTAATTTCTTATGCAGAGCTTATGTGGCAAGTTAATGTCATATTCATTGGACTTGTTTACTGACTTACCAATTCTGATGTTAACTTGCAATTTATTCAGCAAGTTATTAATTGAATTTTATCACATATTTCATTGTGAAGGATACATGTACTGTTGTTCAATTATCCTCTAAACGGTTTGAAAACTTACATTTCTGGGAAGATAGTTGCATTTCTCACAGTATTTCCCACTTATTTATGTATAACTGTGCCCTTCAAATGGCCAACTTCCTGGGAAGGAGCTTCCCAAATTCCCCATTTTTCGAGCCGGAAGCGAAGGAAAGAAAATCCGAGTAGCCTCCTCCTTGGGGTGTCCCTCCCAACAAGAGGCCGAAGGCGGGCCAAAGGGCAGTGGCGGGGGGAAGAGAGCAGGCACAGAGAGGAAAGGACCGGGGGGGAGAAAGGGAAGGCAAAACCAACAGGGAGGCAATAAAGCTGGCAACGTCCAACAACAATCCACAACGGCCTCCCTTCACCCCTTTTTCCCCTAATGCATTCAAATTATCAACACTTGAAATGATTACAAGCCCAAGATTCCTACTTAGCTGCCTCACAGTAGACATAAACTTTTGTTGATGTACAACTTAATGAACTAATAGGTACACCAGGAATAGAAGAGGTAATCTATTATGGTGCTAGGCCTACAGCAAAGCGGTGTTATATAGCATCAGCTTTCCCTGCATTGAATCCAAGAAAAAAAAGTCCATCCAAATCACCAATCCATGATTTAGTTTGCAGATTAAGCCAAAGACATAAGGTGTGTTGTCTATTGGGACCATTTACCGAAAAGAGACGGATAAGGGATTAAATGTGCTCAATAGAAACGACCTCCCTCACTATTTTTGGGCAAAAACCCGGCAAAACATTTGTCCTTCTCGAGAAGAAAATAGCGGAGTCTGTTACCGGTAAATGCCAATAGAAAACACACTCCGTTCGCGAAAGTGCGCATGCAGGTGAGGAAACGGAAATTGATAATACCGCTGATTACGATTCAAACCATAGGTCCATAAGTGCAACCCGTAGACTAGAGAGATGAGGGCCAGGATTCGGCGGCGCCTCCTCGATTTTACGTACATCGCCTCTCGCAGCTTGTAAAACTCCATGTAATTTGTTCCCTTTTCTGACGGTTCACAAAACATTTAACCCATCTAACCTATCATTTGCCTATGAATTTTGAGTTTATTTTTGACTGAAATGTCAAAATCGAATCATTCCTACTATCGCAGGTCCCCGCCCTATTTTTGTTGAAAGTAACCCCACATTGCTTTGAACGTATGACCTCCGTGTACGACCTTTTGCCGGCAAAGTTTTATGTGGAGTTGATCGACAGCCGCCATGTAGTATTTTCCGGTAAACAGCGCCCAATAGAAAACTGACCTTTTCCACCTTTTCCTTGCTCTTTCCCGGTAAGATATTTACCGGTAAAATGCAATATCGTCATAGAACACGTTTTACTAACTTTCAGATTGATAACCATGAATAGATGTCACAACAATACGATTATTTCACAGATTTCCTCAATAATTGTCACCCTAACTCAACTGCTGAGGCTTTGCAAATGCTGCACATGTGCAATACTGATCTCTGATAGTTTACACTAAAAATCCCACAATACATTTTAGCAGTAAGTCCCCAAGTTACTACTCATTCTTACAAGTCTTAAAAAAAAAAAAAAAAAAAATTGTTTCTCAGAATCAAACATATTTCCTTCAGAAAGCAGGATTTTCCACTAGTATCGTAAAATAATGCTCAATTTGACAATTCACACCAGGAAACTTTCTTTGCTTGCCTGTTTCTTTATTTTCAAAAGTTTGTGCATCTAAATCTAAAATTCTTCTGGGGGAACTTCAAAATCCCCTACCCCCTTTTGGTCAAATCAATTTATTGATTAATACTTCTCTGCGTAAACTGTATGCCAATTACTATCCCCAACAAATCAGACAACCCAATCATCACAATACTACACTACAGAACGATAAAACCTTCTAGTGACAAAAACAAACACCCTGCGGACGTGATCGAGCTATCATATCAATAATGGTGCGGTGAAGGCGTAATCTGTCAGATATTACATGGATATCACACACCACCCAGTCCGACCAACACTGTTCAAAGTCTGAATGCTACGTGCCTGTCTGCAACAATTCATCGGTAGACGATAAGGACTTATACCCCCAAACCATATAGCCTCTCACCTTTTCCCTGCTTTCCATTAACATCCTTAGCAAATACTAATTTCTGTGCCCTTCAAACCATGAATCTGGTTTTTGTTTCTAGCAAACAGAACTTGCAAACCTAGTGCAGCAGCACTCTACACTTTGTAAAAGGCAATTGGGCCCATTTCTGTGGTCTACCATCGATCAAACTCTCGGTGTTCAAGTAGCTACTTATTCATATCTCAGACACCAAATGCGAATCTCTATAACTATACGCATGAGTTGCAGATGTGTGCTACTGCCAGTGTGCATCTCACAATAGGGGCATTTTACAAACAGAATTTGGTGTTTTAAGAAGTGGTTAATTTTAAAGTTTAGTTTTCAAGTTGTATTTAATTTATGATGAATGAATCCCTGCAGAGATTAATGTGTCAATATAGCATCATATTCATTCATAAAATGTTAAGCAACCTGCATCTGTTCTAAGACCAAGAAAAAAAGCTTTGTCTCACATGCTCGCGCATACATAATTATGTGGAGTTGCTTTTGCTGTATTTTGGGGTTTGTTTAGTTGTGAAAAAAGTGGTCCAAATTACAATGAAAAAATTTAGTACTTTGCTCATCTTTTTTGTCTGAAAAAAATGGCCATGAAGGGAAAAAATGGGCCTCAAAACATATTAAAATATAATTTTTGCATATATAAGTGCTCATTTTCTAAAAGAAAGAACAGCTTTTTGTGAAATGTGAAAGAAACTTTTTCCTTGGCCTAACTGTACATTAGCATAACAAAGTTATACAAAGATTGGTATAAAAGACAAGTATTTGTAACTCAAAAGTCCTGCAGAAGGGGTTTCCCACCTTATTTGTAAGAATTACTATGCTGGACCATTAAAATAACTGTTGTAATGGGGAAAGTTCCATTTTTTACCAACAGTGAAAACTATTGAATTTTTCTTTCGAATGTAGGGTCTTTTAGAAATTAGTCATGACAAAATGTTCACCCTTGCTGTGCAAATAACAAACAACACTCAATAACTATTTGCACTCTTCAAGAGAGATAATTGTAGTGTTTGTCTTGATTTCTAACCAAGATAAGAAGCAACCAATGTACATGCACTTTTGTATCCCTCAATGTAATCTCCACACACAATTATGAATAAACTCTACAAAACAATAATTTCACATTCCCTTTGGAATGACAACATTGACAAAATATCTTGTTAATACTTAAATGTGGTAATCTTTGCATAATATGTCTTTCCACATCGAAGAGCAAATTGAAGCACTAATTCTTGTGTGTCAGATACAGTGCTAGGTGGTTGCAGCATCGAATCACAGATGGGTGGATCTAATTAGCAAACAATGACGCATGGTGTGATGTAGTGAAATAAATCACAACAAGCTAACTCAACACACATACTGTTTTCCAGTAAGCACTCTAGAAAAGATAAAGCTACTGATGTCATCCGTACATAGGGCAAGGACTCATTGTTTGTGGCAAAATAGTGCTTTGATTGGAGCATCTTTACATTATTTGGTGTTACGTACTGCAATCAATTGGATAGGCGATGTAAGTAACGGCCGAATCGTGGCAATCTTGATACCGAAAAAAACACATCCACACAAAAAAACATTAAAAAATAGGTGGGACTTTTTCGTTGAATTGGCAAACGTGACTGGGGAAGTACCCTTGCAAGTTGCAGCTGTGGTCAATTTGGGTGCGATCTAACTGCATAACTGTTCACACTGGTCCGTAAATTCTTCGAAAACAGATTTTTCCGTAAATTTTACGGAAATTCTGTTTTCGAAAAAAAAAATAAACAAAAAAAACTTTACAAATAAATGTTATTTACAGAAATCTTGTCAAAATTTCCGGCATCAAAAATTTTCTGACTTTTTTTGTTTGGGGGTTGCCTTAATTTAAAATACGTAAAATTCTGTTAAAAATACAGTTTTTTTTTTCCCAAACAGGAACAAATTTCCTGTAAAATTAAAGTTCCATTAATTGCTGACAGAAATTCTGTAAATTTACCCTAAAAAGTCTGGAAATTCTGCTGACAGAACTTTCTGTAAAGTTACGGAAATTTTCTAACAGTGTATGCTAGACAGAGCATCAAAGCATAAATACATTCAAATCAAAAGTTTTGCTGCATGCAGTATCACGTTTTTCTTTTGCTATGTCATAGCATAACAGGCAGGATTAGGAAGAAAAGCTTGGAAATCAATGGTAAATCAGCTGCCCTTTTTGACTGCTCACCAGGAAATTTTCACCTCTAACCAGGAATTTGCCTCAAAAAAAACCGTGAAATTTGCCCCCTCTGACAATGACCACCCTGTACGTCTCTGTTGCAGTTGAATTGATCCGCAAGCACATGAACTGAACATGTCCGTGAGTTTCCCCGTAACCTGGCTCGCTCTGCACTTTTTCGTGACAACATTAAAGTGTCAGATGGGTCGGTTACAGAAACTCCCTAACATGTCTGAATGGCCAATAATTCTTGATTATCCATACCATGCTAATAAAATTATAATGGCAAACTGTTATTATACAAGGTCAGGATTGAGTAGACAGATGGAAGCGAACAGAAGACCAAAATAAAATTATTTGAATAGCTCAGGATTTCAAGGACAAAAATATGCACAAATTATTTTATCTCCACCATCTCTAGATGGGCAGGGGAGAGGCGGAGAAGAATTAATATTAACAGCTAAAGGGAAGTTGCCGGATAATGCTCTCCGTGATTTGAAACATGGACATGAAACCGTGAGAGAGAATCGATATGCTCTTTGCAGCCAACATTTTCCTGTTTTAAAAGCAATAGCTCTCCTCTCTCTGCCCCTACCAGATTTCTCTCCCTCTTTTTTCTTATTTCTGTCAACCAATCTCCAGCTTTTTGGGCTATTTCTTTTCCACTTGGTTTCTTACTTCTTGAATGGGTCCCGAACAAGTACAGCACCGGGCTTTCGATATTCGAAGAACATTACCTCCCAAGGATCGATCGCTGGGCTGCTGAAAAGTTTTAGCAGCAGATTGTTCGGGCTATGTCTTATTACTTTTTAATTCGATATGAGTAATGATTGATAATAACTAGTCTAACTATTAGAGCATCTATACGTCACGATTATTTCATTCATTAACAAATAGGATGTGCCGATATGCAGCATCTTAGTGAATTTAATTCTCGGACTGATTCGACATACACCACACGAGAGGTGCATTATACCCAGCAGGGACAGCGCACGTAGCAACGCAATATGCGATTGGTCAAAGCATGTACCAATAACTGCATAGCTGATGGGATTACACAGAAGGGTGCCATGCAAGAACTGTGGGTGCAAAGAAATAAATAAATCCACCAACTAATAGTAAGGAAATTCCAGTGCCACTAGGTAACCCACCCAACAGTTTTAGACAAAACTTCTCAAAAATCACTACAGATAAACATTATTTTACTGAGATTGGGTAAAAACTTGTTTAACAAATGTTCATGGTGTACCATCACTTCATTTAACAATTTTACCGCAGAACTAAATTTGGGAAGATATCAAATTTTGATATATCAGTGCCCATTTGAAATATGTGCCGTCACTCGAAAATAAATGCACCAATTCAATTAATTACAGTGAAACACACCATCAGATTATGCCCATCCATGACCAATCAAGCAATTCTAGCCAGACCACTCCACACAAGTACCACAAACCTCATTCCTGGAGTTGGATACAATCATACATGACACAGTGAACTGCACTGGCTAACTGTATACACAACAGACGTGTACTTTTTCTAGAAAGTTTGTAATTTGCTCTGCAGTTTGCTAGGTCCTTTTCTATGTAACTAGCAATACTACACACGGGACTACAATGTCATGGTACTTGTCACACAGACAAGTTTTTCTTCTTTTATTTCCTTACCAAATTTTGCTCCAAGTAGAGTCTGATGGTTTTCCACAACAACCTTGTGAGCAACAGTTAAGTTTACCATAAGTTGCACAGTGCCACAACAAAATCACACAGGTTGCAAAGAATAAAATGTTATACACCACTCGTTCCTTGTTTACTTACTCTATCCACATGGCCAGGTCTCCAACATGGAATCAAAAGAAACCCGATCCTGTAAAGTGTCTCAACTGATAGAGATCACCCCATGTCCTCAGCACTGCTAAAAAGGCAAGGTGAAGGGTCACCCATTCCTGATGATATAGCCCAATAAGAGTTTGCCTTGCCTCAAGAAGCCAGTGGGGACTAAAGTTCCCCGAGTGTCCCAGTGCGTCCCCTTGCAGTTGCATTTTCATAGTGTGGCGAGAGTTGTTGACATTGTTGTCCCGACCGGCTATCCTAAACAAAAGTCCTTGTGGATATATTTCAACCCATGGTTTTGTGTAACAGGTGACTTGCCATCTGGTCAAATAATCGACAGATTATCATGCTCCATTTTTAAAAAGACAAATATTATTTAATCCAGCTATTTCTCAACAATAACAAAGGGGTTGGCTGCCTGCACCTAAATAGTTAGACATCCTTGCTCTCCACCTTCTCTTGTCCTTCACCCGGACTAGCCTAAATTCCATACAATTGACCTTTAGTAGTTCAAGTTCCAAACTTGCAACCTGAGACCCTTCGACTCTGCAAGCATTTTCCAGGAACAATCTGTCAGTTAGTTTTGATTGGTTTTGGTTCTACTCCGGTTTGGATTAACATGATTTTTCAGATTAGGCCTGCATGTATGTAGACAGGAGTGATGGTTTTTCCTTCATGAGTAGTGTATAATCAGTGGCATAACCAGGGCTTTGAAATGGGGGGGGGTGGGGGGATAAGGGTGGCTGAGGCACCCAATTCACCTTCCTTATACAGTTCCTATGACAAAACCGGAGTGCATTTTGGAGGGTGATGGCATGGGCACGGGTTCTGAGCAGGGGGCACCCCCATTCCCCGCTGGTTTAAGCACTGGTTATAAGCATGTCAGCCAATTGCAAAGGTCAGTGCCATTCCTCTGGCTTGTACATATTCATCAAAATATCTTGTAACATTTTACATAATTTTTTTTATTGTCATTTATTAATAGAAAACCCATTTATAGAAGGTCTATTTGCAGTCATTTACACTTTCAGGAGTTTGAGTCAAAATCGCCTTTTCGCCTCATTCCACCCCCAAACTGGAAGGTGTGCACAATATTTTACATTTATTCCAAGGCTAACCATTTCAATTACGAAATAAAGGGTAAGATTTTCATGTTTATGTTAAGAATAATGTGTCCCGAGGCAAGTAAAAACATAAGAATGGGCGCGGCGAAGCCGAGAGGCCCATTATTAAAATGTTTTTAACTGCCGAGGACCATTTTTCGACATAAACATGGACATTGCACCCTTTATTTCTATTCTATTACCAGTAAGAAAGTAAAATAATACCCCGAAAAAATGGCCATTTCTTACTAAAAACGTAACAGTTGTTTACGTCTTAGTCTTTAGAGCGTGCACTTTGTCTTCTCTCCTTCTCCGCGTAAATATTAGCGTGTGCGCTTATAATGATGGTGGCACGCGCCAAAAGATGCGCTTTGCATCATGCATTAGAGCGTAATCACAACCACCCCTTCTTGCAGAATATGGCAGTAAACAACCAATCAAGATCGTCGCTTTTGAAATAATGGGCAGTAGAGGTAATAGAAGCACAAATCACATGGGTTTCACTTTATCAATGGAAATAACAATTTTTGGGGTTAATTTCTCAAAAACGGTCCTCGGTAACCCCATTGGGTGGTGGGTTGGTATTGGAAGCTCATGTTTCGCCAACTTAGATCAAAATGCTGGCCGTTATTTGTTTCTATCTAACTTTTTTAAGTTTTCAAACTCTGCCAACTTGTCAAAAAAGACTTGAACATACCATACCTTATCGTACTGCCATTAAGAACTTATCTCAACCATACCTATTATACTTGGTAGCTCAATTCAATTCTAATATCTGACTTTAGCTTTAATTACCAATCTATAACCACAGAGTAAATATTGAGTCCATCCCCACAATGCAACCAGTCAGATTTTACCTCAATAGAACATGTAATCCCAAAAAAATTCTATTCACACAAAAACCCTGACTTTTTACACTCATTTTAGCAAGCAACAAAGCATTTAGTACTTGGGTTATTTTTTAGCTGATCATGTAATTTCTTGTGGGTCTTAACTTCTTGAACACTTTTATCCTAAGTCTGACATGCATTTTGCCTGGCTCTGGACGTGAACAACCATTCTGAGGGGTAAAGCTGAAAAAACATAAAGATAAAAGCCTATACTATTAATTTATATGCCACAACTTATCACCACCATAAGTACCTGATCCCGGACCGGATCTTATTATGATTTTACCTTGCTTGGCAAACAAAACCAGCGATCTCTCAAATCCGCCATGATGCAATATTCTAAACTCCGGGTACCTATGCAGCATAATCAATAAGGTCTTGATCATTCCAACGGCACACAACTTTGGTGTCACATGCTAGAAGAATTTCTGGCCAGCAGCCATAGGGCATATGCCAACTCATACTTCGGATTGGTTCCCTGGACAATCGTGTGGGTTGGATGTCAATGAAACGTTCCCCGTAGGATTTTGGTGCTAAAGTTGGATTTTTCTTGCTGTTTTCTTCATAGGACCCGACAGGTCGAAAATGATGGGGTGCAAATTTTCGGACTGCTGCCGCCCCCTCTCAAGGGGGGAAATGTTAACAACAGGGAAAAATTTAAAATCGAGTCAAATTGTGTTTTAATGTACATTAACATGTCGTCTCCTTTTAATGTTAAAAAAAGAATATATTTGCCTAGTTTCCGACCTTTAGTTAAAGCGCTCTAGCCCCATAATGGTTCACGGTCTCCGGGGTAAAAATTTACCCAATGCTTAGATTTTGTGAAACTGGTGAAAAGTGTTGGAGTTCTCACAGGATCAAAAAATGTATTATTTACAGTGTGTGACATTGGTGGCTAATTATTTAGCAAAAGTCGCAAGGGTATACATGGTCTACTGGGGTCACCAGAACTTTCCTGTAGTCGCAGTGGTGATATCAAAAAATCAATTAAAATGCATTTTCTGTTTCAGTATGACACAAGGAATCATTGACACCACTTTCAACAACATCGCGAGCATTTACCCCCAGGGTGACCTTGAAACCATTATGGGGCTTATACGCTTTAACTAAAGGTCGGAACCTGTGCAAATGATATACTTTTTCTAATCCTTATGAGACGAACGCGTTAGTGCACATAAAAACACAATTTTGACTCGATTTTTTAAATTTTTCATGTACTAACATTTCCCCCCTTGTTTACAGGAGGAGGGCATCAGTCCGAAAACTTTGCAACCAATCTTTTGCTGACAATTCATAGGTCCTATTGAAACCAAACGACACAACAAAATCAATTTAGCCTGAAAAATCCTACTGGAATAACACCAACCCACACTACAACTCCCACCACACGCCTCCTGGGCTTTCACCTTTGCAGCGCTCAGGGTGGTACCCAAAGTAAAGAGAAAAGAATCCAATCAAAACTGGTTTCTTCCAGAATTTATACTACAATTGGGTCTCGATTCAGGAAAATTCTTGCATACGGATTTCTTGTATCCAGATTTTCATTCATGCATGATATGAGTAAAAAATTGTGGGGTACGCAAAAGCTATATAAATCTTTGGTAATCAATAATAGAGGATAAACAGAAAATCAATTATGTGCACTACCTGATGAAATCTGTACAGTGATCTACGTGATCTGAGGAGTTAAAGGACCTTTTTGGAAAAACAAAGTTGCTTATATGATGCAAAAGTCCAATTATGCTGTATGTCAGAATGTATTATGACACGTCTGGTTCTTACTTGATAATACTGACAGATGGTACTACTATGAAACTGTAGTAGTTTCTTTAGAATTGTGCCACTCCAGGGACGGAACTAAAAGCAGAGGTTCTAACACGCAATTACTAGGCCCCAATATTATGAAGTGGTTCCAACGAGGAGAGCATATGCTCATATATAACATATCTAACAAAACAGCAAAAATGAGAGCTTATACGTAGAGCCAGGGGTCGAAACGTCCGGAAGAAACTATTCTTCTGGAAGAAGGAAGAAAACTGGAAAAACTAGATCTGGAGACAGATCTGAAAACAGTCGAGGCTAGTGACCTTTGACCCTAAAATTACTTGATAATCAAAAATATTTTGACATATTTGAATATCATAAGGATCATGTTCAAATGTCAGTTCAATCGGCGCA
>JAMKCH010051019.1:0-10432 GCA_023653785.1 Ophioderma brevispina
AACACCCTCAAATTGACATAAAACACTTCTTAAACCCTTTAGTCAAATTAGTGGATCTTACACATGGTTTCATAAAGCTATATTTAAAAAAAATAAGGGAAATCGGGTATTGCCCCTTTAAAATCCACTTTCCACCAACTTGACAATTTTGCATGGTGCATATTCGGAATCAGCACCCTGGAATTGTCCAAAAACACTTCTCAAACATTTTAGTGTATCTAGGGTTCCCTCAAATATGCCACCCATGGATCCCCTACTAGAACAAAAAAAAAAAAAAAAAAAACAGCTGGAAATGACCAGCATGATACAAATTCCAGCTGTCATTTTAAGCCTTTTTTCCAGCTGGTAGGTATGGAAGGCACAGGCCAACAGATGAATTCCGATTGGAAAAATAGTACTCTGATTCTAATTCCGATTGTCGGTTTATACCTTATTCCAGCTGGAAGGATGGAAGACACATATTGAAATGCGAATTCCAGTTGGAAAGTAGTGATATAATTTCCAATTCCAGTTGGACCCTATGGTCACCATAGATCCGATGTTCGGTAGGATGTTTTTTTTCCAGGAGATATTTTCAACTCGCATGAGTTGAACGGTATCAGTGCCATTTAAAAGGTCCTGCAGCTCCCCCTTCATTGTCAATATTTCTGCACCATACAGTAAGATGATTTCTACACAGGCCTGTAGGAGGCAATCTTAGTTGCTCTGGAGACAACAGAGTTTCATATTATATACTTAGTAAAACCGTTGTGATAATTTCGGGGCAGAAATAAAGCAAAAGATCAGATTTAACAACATTTTAGGATAGCTTTCATTCTGAAAGACGTAACTGTTTCTCCTACTGGATACAATTGGTTTTTTTTTACTTAGTTTCAGGAAAAAAGACTGAAATTGTGCCGTATTGGGTTAAATTTTGACCAATTTGGGTTGGACCATTTTAATCCCTTTCAAAGTTTTTCATTGCGAATATCAATAGAAGGAACACTAAATTAAGAGAGGGGCGATTTTTTTTCCAAAAGGGGACTTCCCCCCCCCAAAAAAAAAACAAAGGGGGAAAATTTGGTCCCCTAAAATTACAAAGGGGGCAAATTTGGCCAAAAAAATTACCTAAATATTTACCCTTTTTAAACAAAAAAGCATAATCCCTATTTTTTCGCTCGCAAAATCTATTGTTGGCCTTTTTAAGCTCTTTTAGGGGTTATGGGGCTTTTTGGAATGGGAGTGTCAGCCCCACCGACCCCTCCCCTGGTTACAAGCCTGATATTGTTCATTATTACCAATTTTAACCTTTTTGACAGAGCAAGACTGCAGACATGTAAACTGTGCATTAATTGGTTAATATATTTTGACCAAATTGGGTGTAATTTGACCATTATTATCCAAAGTTTTCAATTTTGGATGTCACTACTAATAAAAGTGAATATAGGTTTTAAATTGGCAATTGATTATTGAAATTCGTGCCTTAATACTGAAACATATGCATATCAAATACCATTTTTCTTGTTTTTACCCATTTTAAGTCATTTTTTAACCTTTTTGGCCATTTCTGGGTCAATTTTGACCCCAGATTCCACATTCCAATTCTTTCAATCTACAGTATTATAGGGGGGCAAATAGCACTACTATCATTTAAATTAAGATGGAATAAATACATCACCATTCTTTAATTTTTACCAATTGGAGTCAATTTTGGCCCCTTTTTGGCCCTTTCTGGGGGGTCAAAAATAACCCCAGTTCCAGCATTTAAATTCTCTTGAATCACATAGATATAAAGGGGGAATTATAGTATTACATTTCATGTGAGTCGGAAGACATAAATCGCCATTCAGGGATTTTTACCTAATTTGGGTGAATTGGTGAATTTTGATCCCCTTTTTGGCCTTTCGGGGGTCAAAAATAACCCCAGATTCCCCAACATTATAATTCTTCTCAATCTACAGCTATATAGGGGGAAAAAAATGAATACTAATACATTTTATTTTAAAATGTAAGATGGATAGATAAAATACATCACCATTCTATGATTTTTGCCGTATTTGGGTCAATTTTGACTTCTTTTTGGCCCTTTCTGGGGTAAAAAAAAAATACCCCAGAGTTCCAAACATTTAAATTCTTGCTGAATCTACCGCTATTAAAATGGGGAGAAAATTAAATACTATTATTAAATGAAGTTGGATCACCATTCTATGATTTTTACCTTATTTGGTCAATTTTGACCCCCTTTGGTCCTTTCTGGGTCAAAAATTAAACCCAGATTCCAATATCATTTTTTTCTTGAATCTACTGCAATATAGTGGGGAAAATTAAAAAGTATACATTTTCAAGATGAAGTTGAAGTTGAAATCACCATTCTATGAATTTTACCTAATCGGGTCAATTTTGACCTTTTTTGGCCAATAATAAAGGCTTGAACCACTTCTGAGTCTACCATCCACCAGGTGATTGATCCACAAATATGTCCCTACACTGTACCATTGGCATTTTCTACTCGACCACCTACCCTACCTCGAACTGAAAACTAGATAGTAGAGCCCTTTTTCAAAGTGGCTTGACGCACTACTTCAATCAATCATTATACTCGGACATTTAAAAAAATTAAAAACACTGCAGAGAAACAAAAATATTTTCATCCGATAATGCAGAGGAGTATAACAGTCCATTTCGGCTGTGAGGCAACAAGTGTAACGAAATGTTTGGGCGAAATTGAGTTATTTAATATAGAAAAGTAGTTAATTACGCTTAATTGATATATAACAGCTCAGGTGACAGGCTCAATTTTTTTGCCAGAGTTACATAAGCTCAATAGGTGCGATACGACTTTAGGTAGCTAGGTGTTGAGATACGACTTTGTCATCAAAATTGAATTTCTGTTGAGTGCAACAAAGTCGTACCTGGTAGATACGACTTGTTGCAGGTCACGGGGAATACATTTTATTTCTGTAAAGCGATGGTTTTTAAAAAGGTGTTGTATAGTAAAAATGTCCCCAACTATTTTGGGAAAGATCAATTTCATTTTTACCAAATTTATGATAATTTATGCTAATTTCGGCACCAAAACCTTATAAAAACATTCAAAAAAATGTTAGTTACGACCTTTTCAAATACAATATTACGATCGGTACTTAAGTATTGTACAAAAGTAAAGGAATACGCATATAGTTCAAGTATAAGGCTCAACTTATTGCAGCAAAGTTATTAGGCTAATTAAGGCCTATTAGGTGTAAGATACGACTTTGTTGCCTCAAAATTGAATTTCCCGTGTCGTTCAAAACAAGTCGTAATTTGTAGATACGACTTTGTGCACGGACACGGGAAATCAGGTGTGCAGTTACGCCATTTTAATTAGCCAATCTTAATAGTCGACTTTAAGTGTTAAATGAAATATTTATAAGATATTTAAAAAAAAAAAATGTTATCGTGTGTTAGAGTTATTTTCATTGAAAAGTCACAAAGAATGAAACACAAAAAGTTCTGTAAAAAAATGAAATGTATATAAGACTTTGTTGCACTTCACATGACGATTATATTAGGTTTTGACGCTCTCAGTAAATGTCATGAAGCACACTGCTCCAGATGAATTCCATTATCACTTCTAAACACCTTTCCACAAGAATCCCTTATATGTAGATATTTTAAAAGAGGACATCTGTTGTGTCAGTTATCTGTGATCAGAGAAGCCCCCTGTGGTATGCGAAACATGGGTTTTGAAAGATATGCATATTTGAGGACTCTAAGAGCGGTAAAAGCCTTTGTTGATAGATCGTGTTTACGGGTACGTCTGGAACGTCTTATCAGATTACATAATCAAAGAGGGGGTCCACAAGGTAGCATTCTCTGTTAAAATATTTCTTTCGAAAAATAAAATAGCTTTGCTAAAGTGGTCAATACAGCGAAATGGGGAGATCATGGTTTCTAGATTTCTATTCTTCATCGAATTTGACCACTATAGAAAGACAAATGCAAAAGAGTTGAACAACATTCTAACAGTGGGCAGAAGGAGAATGGTTTAGTTTCGCTAGAACTAAAAACGGATGCATTTCTGCAACGAAAGACGTATGTACCTGACGAACTAAAATTGAATGGTTGCCTATTCCGTCGCCTCACAGGACTAAAATATTAGGCATAATATTTGCAGTAATTAAAATTCAAAGCGCATAGCTGCTCACATTGACTACCTGCGAGATTAGAAATGTCAGGAAGCTCGAAAACCTTTTAAAAGTAGTCCCAAAGATCTATGGGGTTGCAGATCGCTCAGTCAGATTAGTCTTATTGATCACTTGTGAGATCAAAATTGGGACCATGGTTGCATAATATAGTTCTGTCGTTGTAGTAAGTCGTTTTGACCAAGCTAGAACCTATTCAGAATCAAGGTCCTCGATAGCTTGGGTTGCTTGTCGTAACTTCCCTATACAGAGCGGAGAATATGTCGAGCTAATGAACTCCTTTACATCCAATGAATGGGAAAAAGGAAAAAATTAGCTTTCAATATGCTCTAAACTTAAAAAGTAAGGATGATAATCCCACCACATAAGAGCACATTTCGCCTAAATTTACCAATTTCTATACTTGTAACCCCAAATGGTATTGCATCTGTGGAAATCCGTGTAAAAGAGTTAACAGGTTTGTCCAAATGCTGATAACATAGCATTTCATTTGGATTCCCATTATTCCTCTTGGACAAATATTGAACTGATATAGACCTAACCTTATGTCAGAAGGGTTTAGATGATCCTGGCTGATATTTTTTTCAAGCTAAATGTGATGAATTAAGCAAAAATATCATCAGCATCGAGCTATTTATACGGAGGGTACAAGGTTTTAGACAGGGCTGCTGCAACAGCTTTAAGTCAGCGTGATCAACGTTAAATTAGGTTACCTGGTAATCGCAGGCACTTAAAGGCACTATCAGTGAATTTGCTCAACCGTAAAGATCGAAAAAACAAATCATCAAGAATAAGATTTGCATTTTTTGTAACTGTTAAGTAGATTTACTGATTGACACACTTGCTAGTCTTATTATGGCTTTGAAAGGTAGAGAGTGTACCCATCCCCATATTGCTGAACTGTACACGTATTCACTTGTCTCAATTGCAAAAATTTGTTTTCTTAGATGGATTCAGCCACATGGGAATTTCAAGGCCATGAAAGAGTAGATGTATTGGCGAAAAAGCCCTTAAGAATGTAATAAACATTGAGGATCCCTTTACAGATTCAAGGTATCTGTTAATAGCTACATCAGAAAACAAGTGGCAAATACTGTAGGATCCATTCCTAATAATAAAGGGATGAAATTGTTTAAGTGCGATCTAAAATTGGTAATACTTATATGACCCATCGTCAATTGCTTAGGAGGTGAGCCAGTCTCTCGGTGTATTCCTTGTGATTGGCTCTTTCTGTGAAGCCCGTACTACTTGAATGCGTTAATTATGCACTTATACGTAGATAAAAATATTTATCACGTTCCTGATATGAAAACAAGATTATTTCAAGATAGGGGCCTCTTCAGGTGATTAAAAATTTCCTGAAGGAGGCTGATTGTTGTTAGAATTTTAACTGTCTTTTTTAGGTCCGATAGGAAGACCTTATGCCAGCATGATCCGTTGTGTGTCTGCCATCTCGTGTCGTGTGTCGTGGGCTTTTCTTAGTGAACAAAATATCTTGAGATTGGCATACACAGGGCTGAAACTTTTTGGAAGGGTGCGGGGCTAAAGATTCTCGAACTGATTCGCTCTACATCAGTATATATGCATTCAAAGTACGTAATTGCATAATTAATTAGCAATTTGACCCTAATTTTTCCTGATTTTCATTGATGTACTTTTTTGTGAAACCAAAATATCTGGATATCTGTACGTCGCAGGGCTGAAACTTGGTGGCTCGTCGAATGCTCGATTTGGGGGGTGGTGGTGTGGGCAGGGGGTAGGGGTGTGGTCACGGGAGTATGGAGATATGTCCTTAGGGGTTGTGGCTCGGGGTATAGGTTGTTGTGGTTGGGGGTATTGCATAGGGTGACACTTGTGAGGGTGTTGTGGTTGTGTGGTCCAGTGATAGGGGGTGTGGTCTGGGGATATGGGGTATGTCTTGGAAGTATGGGTGTGGCCCGGGTATGAGGTGTGTGGTCTGGTGGGTGTTGGATGTGTGGTCGTGGTTTAAGTCTGGGGTGTGGGTGTGTGTGGTTGAGTAGGGGGGTGGTCCGGGGCAGGGTATTTATGGTTGGGTGAGGTTTGGGGTGTTGGAGCCCTGGTGTTGGAGGGTGATCTGAGGGTATTTGGTGGTCCGGGGGTATGGAGATATGGTCCCTAGGGGGTGTGGTCTGGAGGTATCCAGGTTGTGGTCTGGTATATAGGGCTGACATTGTGAGGGTGTGGTTGTGTGGTCCAGTGATTGGTGTTGTATTCTATAGTTCGAGACCAGTACATATATCGGAACGACCTATTGGTGTGGGTGTGTGGTCCGATGATATGGGGTGTGGGTCTTGGAAGTATGGGTGTTTGTTGCGCAGGTACAGGGGTTATGGAGTGTGGTTGGGGTATAAGGTGTGGATGGGGATGTGGTCCGTTTCCGGGGCGGTATGGGTTGTGGTCCGGGGGTACGGGGGTATGGAGATGTGGTCCCTTAGGGGGGGTGTGGCTCGGGTATGGGGTTGTGGACGGGGCATTGATAGGCTGACCACTTGTGAGGGTGTGTGTGTGGTCCAGTGATATGGGTTGTGTTTGTGGTCTAGGGATATGGGGGTTTGTGGGGTTGGAAGGAGGGTGTTGTCCAAAGTGTGGGGTGTGGTCTGTGGGTGTTGGTGTGGTGTGGCCCCGGTGTTATGGGGTGTGGTGTGGTTGTGGGTAGGGGGTGGCGTGTTCGGTGTATTGTGTGGTCTGGGGTATTGGAGGTGTGTCCGGGGGTATGTGGGTGCGGTCCGGGGGTATGGGGTGTGTCCCCTAGTGGTCTGGAAGTGGGTGTGGTCCGGGGTCTGGTAGATGTGGTCCTAGGGGGTGTGGCTCGGTATGTGGGTGTGGAACGGGGTATTGTCATAGGGCCTGCACTTGTGAGGGGGTGTGGTGTGGTGGTCCAGTGATATGGGGTGTGGTCTGGGGATAATGGGTGGTGGTTTTTGGAAGATGGGTGTTGCCCAGGGTATGGGATGTGGACTGTGGGTGTGAGGGTGTGGTCCGGGGGGTATTGTTCGGGGTATGGGTTGTGGTCCGGAGGTATGGGGATGTGATCCGGGGCAGGGGTGTGGTCCGGGGATATGGGGTGTGGTTTTGGGTCTGGGGTGTTGTCCGGTGTATGGGGTGTGGCCTGGAATAGAGATAGTGGTCCAGGGTCTGATAGGTGGTCCGTAGGGGGTGTGGTCCGGGGGTATGGGTGTAAGTCGGGTATTGGCATAGGGCTGACACTTGTGAGGGTGTGGTGTGTGTTCAGTGATATGGGGGGGTGTGTTCTTCTATAGTTCGAGAACCATCATATATCGACGACCTATTTGTGACCAGCCTCCCTATTTATAAATGGTTGTATTCGAAGTTACTAAAGTGTAAGTTTTTATATTGCTAGTAATTATGGACTTATAGTTTATAAAGTTTTGTTTTTTAACTTTAATTGACACGATATGCACAATTGGTGTTGATTTGTTGCGTTAAATTTTAATACTCGCATCTATAAGTTGTTTGAGAGACTGATACTCGGGAGGATCATTGAAAACGAAGCAAATTCTACCCACACCAAGTTTTGAAAGCGGTAAATCAATAACTGATCAGATATCAAGACTAGTTAATGACATCGAAACAGCCTTCCACAGCAGAAGTTTGGAGCTCAGTCTTCATTATCTACCCTGTTGCGTACGTTACAGTCTAGCACTGAGGGTCTGTACCTCAAGCTACTCAAAATCTTTCCTGATGTCAATCTGGTCTTGTGCTTATTTCCACCCCTCACCAGCAAATATCTGGCTGACTTGTCATTCATAATGCTGCTCATACAAGACAGATCTTTCATCCGAAGGAATCAAATGGTCCAATGTCGTAGAAACACAAACTTCGGAACGGTGTTCCGCAAGGTTCGGTCTGTTCCCCCTCCCCTCCCCAGTTACGACGTCTCAGCTATGCCAAATGGGATGCTCTCAGTACTCCTACGCAGACAATACGGGCACTTGGAATAGCTTCTGATTCCTTTGAGGTCCTTAGAACAATGTTGGCAGAAGACCTATCACTGTAAGCCAATTCGTCCACAACCGATGCACTCGAAACTCAGCAACCCAAGCCCGGCAAGCTCCGTTTTTTTTCATCTTTGCAAATCGAATGTCAAAAGGATAACTTAACATCACTCTAGATGGAGGTAAACTGTCACCCGACCCAACACCGAAGTACCTTGGCGTCATAATGGACCGCAGCCTTACTTTCAATCAACAAACCTGCAGTCGCTGTCAAGACGCAGTCTCGTGTCAATCTCCTCTGAAGGCGCGCAGGAACTGGCTGAGGTGCATCTTTCGGAAATCTCAAAATCGTTTTTTTTTTTTTTTTTTTTGTGGTCAAAATCTTTAACATGCATTTTCTCAAAATGGCCGAAATGCAGATAGCCCTTTGTTGCACTAAACCCTCGATAGGTCCTACTTCCAAACTCTCAGTCTCGGAGGCACGTCCCTACCCAAACCAAACTTGAAGTTGAGAATCCCCGGTGCTGGAAAAGAGACTATATAGATTCTCGGATCCGACTAGTACAACGGAGTCATACTGAAATTTCGGGCATGTCGGATGAGTCATTATCAATCTTTTGCATTTCACATTTACGATGTCAAAAAACGACGTAAAGGTTCCCTGTACTAGATCCGACTGAGAATAATAGTTGCGTCAAAACTAATATACTCCGGAAAGTATACTTGTTAGATCACATTCATTTGATGGATTGACACGACTTGAACACAAAATAATGTCAGGTTATTTAAATTTGCAGACCATCCCCACAAATTGAGAGATTGTTGCTAATCCTGGCCTTGCTGGAGCCAGTCGTTGAATCCCATCTGCCTGACGAACAAGCAGGATTTCGCCGTAGCCGGAGCTGAGCATGCACTGTCTATCAGATGGTAAAACTCGCAAAATTGAGAAGAGCTTTGAAAAGTGTCATACAGTCATCTTGGTGGACCTTACTTTAGCATGTGACAGGTATAGTTGTTGCATATAAGAAATACACAGCATTATAGTCTTGATGCGGAGACAACAACGGAATAAACAGCAAGCCTCCGCATCAATTTGCATACATGTGCCGATCTTACACTTAGCAGTCACCGTGTGGCACCAGGGCTTGACACTCAAGCTTCTCAGGATCATCCCGGATCATCACCTTGTACAATTCATATGCTTGCAAACCGTAACTTTTTTAAGACGAGTGATGGGTAGAGCATTCGACTGCGTCGTCTTAGGAACGGAGTCCCACCCCGGGAGTCCCACAAGGATCAGAACTGGCTCTCACGCTGTTCAACGTGCATATCAGCGATATACCTCAGGCTCAAACAATGTTCTAGATAATATGGCTACGCCGAAGATCTTGCCCTTCTTCACCATGTTCACTCGGACAGAAGCTGGACCGAAGTAGAAAGTACACGTACTGCAGATATGGCCCTATACTTGCAGCATATCTCAAGCACTGGAGACTCAAGCTGAGTGAAGCCTATAGCAACCGCTACTGCCTTCCATCTTAACACCAAGAGGCGCATCACCAGCTTCAAATCAACCTCAATGGAGTGTCTCTGCCATACTATCCTACACGAACTTATCTGGGAGTGAAGCTTGATCGGCAGCTTACTTATCGGCATGCAGCATCTCGTATGCATGTGCCGCCTTGTTGGATCTTAATGGGTTGCTAGCCCACTGGCTCTGGTCTACAGCGCTGCTGAATATGCCTCCCCAGCATGGTGCAATAAGTCTCACACAATAAAGCTGGACGCAGGACTCAGCGAGACCATGAGAACCATCACTGGCTGCCTTCGTCCCACTCCATCTGAGTTTCTACCAGTGCTTTCAGGCCTTGCACCTACAGTGCTTGAGAACATCACACACATAAACTCGTGAATAGGGCTCCGTTGGACAACAAGCACCTGCTGCATAACACTATCAAAGAATTACACCAGCTCGGCAGACATGGCACGCTGCTAAACTATCAGCTAATATCCAGCTCCCCATTCAACATCTTACAGACATGGAACACTGTCTGGCTAGATACTCAAAGACCAGACCACATCACTATCACACCTATGATAGAACTCCCACCTGATGGCTCTCCATCACAGACTGTGGATCGCATTCTCAATGAGTGCCCTACCTTTTCGTCCACTGGTTGATATAGACTTCTCAAAACCCAACCAATCAACAGTGAGCTGGCTCCAGCTCCACCAAATTCAACACATTTAGCTGCTGCCTCATACGCAAGAAGTGATTGTTGCTGTGGATTA
>JAMKCH010051020.1:0-10349 GCA_023653785.1 Ophioderma brevispina
AATAAACGCCCCGGGGTGTTGCATTTTTCAAAAGGGGGGCGTTTATTGGAGGTCATTTGTTTTTCCCCATTATAATTTACATTAAAGGAAACATCGGCAGCACCCTCTGCTAGCTGCCAACTTTAAAATTACCTTTCAGTACACAGAAATCCTATTTGACAGGTCCGTCTTTGTTTTGTGAGTTTCAACCTTGTTTTTCCCAAAGATGACGCCCTACCGCTGTGCAAAATAATGTGATGATTCGGGAGATTCGTTGTACCTACTTACCTGTCTCCCCGTGATGTTAGTCACTTTGTAGATCAACTCCAGCGATCATTCAGTGGCAAAAGGTCGAGGACTATCACACTAAGGACCGCACTTTACCAATCCATTTCAGCTGTATATATTCCTCTTTAAAACATTGTTTTCTTGCTATTTCTTTCCTTACTACCATTAATTTACTCTTAAATATCACTTTCCATAGTTTCGCCCAATGTACAAGCGAGCCATGTGATCGCAACAGAGGAAATACTGCCGCCGAAAGGCTGTGAAACTACCATTTTGATGGCTGTACGACCTGACTTACGTATTTGTTTACAAGAGCTTCCAATCAAACAACCGCATTACGATGTAACTTACCGACGCAAGGTCAAAGGATATCGGTCATTATTTATGTCATTGGGTCATTGGGTCAAATAGTTTCTATTACTGGCGTTGTTTATCAATTCAAGGTTATAATATTGATATTTGCTCTCTTAAATCCATAGTTTTAGGGGTAATTCGGTCCAATTCGTACTTCGTTATTTTGCACTTCAAAACACATTTAAACAAAATACGAGATATCCTACTATACAAGTGGCGCTCAGCCTATATGGCATGTACCGGTGCTCTCAGAAAATAGGATATCAAAAAACATGCTTGCCCTTTCTAATTTGGCCGCATCACACAGACGAAAGTCCCTGATATTTGTTAACCGCTATATAATACTTAGAATTATTCCTTGCACAATATTTGCATTAAAAGATGCAGTTTTCAAAGCTACACTTACAAAGGTGGTATCTTTGCTGTAATTTATCCCTGTCCTTGTTTGGTTGTGGACAAATTGGGGAGTTTCAGGCCGACCTTCAATCAAAACGTGGGGGCGTTATTTGAGGGTTTTTTATTTTTTCATGTAAAAAGTAGTGGGGGGCGTTTATGAGAGGGGGCTTTTATTAGAGAAGATACGGTAGTTTTCACACCACCAAATAAATGGCCATGGGTTTAGTACAAAATGGCCCCTAATTAAAACGTGGAAAAAGTAGAACAGGACAATGTGGTACATCACTTGACGTATGTCCAACAACTGCTATGTTCTAACAGTTAAGGCATGCTGCAGCCTTAGATCACAGCTAATTGGCATATAGGCTTGTGGTGACCTGCTCCACACACAGCCAAAAGATGATGAAGATATTCAAATCTAATATCCGGGTTTATGTCAGAAGGACCATGATATCTGTCATTTGTCATTTGTGTTCTTATTAAGTGTTATACTTCAAATCTCACATGTGGCAGCGATTGCAGATGGGGTCTCTTCCCAAACCCTAGAAATACGATATATTTTCACAAACAGGCGCAAACCAACAAACTCCACCTTTTGTTTTTTATGTAATTCTACTATTTTTTTATTAAACAGTTATTTAAACGAGAACAGATTTCAGCCATATTCTACAATACGTTATGGGGTTTACATATTAGACGAGAACAATCTTTTAGCAAATTTCCCATTTTTTAATCTGCTTAGTATTTTACACTTCATTAAAAAATAAATATAAGAATAATTCATAGATGGGCTGGAAGCAAACAACTATTTGTTTTGGGCCTAATTAGATATCCCTCTCTACTCCATATGAACTTTGTATCGAGTTAACTGGTGCATATCATGCAAAGGCAAAATGATGCTTAATTAAAGAGCAAGAGTTTAGCCCATATCGCGTTGTAATTCATTATTTACATTACACGGATAGAGATTTTCACTTTCAATTTTAGGATATCAGGAGGTACTTGGCAGGTAATGGTATGCATTAAATTTGATCCTCTAGACACACATATTCAACTGCAAATAAATTTACAGCCAATTTCTGCAAAATAATGTTTTGGTTTAGTAAGGAAAAAAGTCAAGTTAAAGGCTGCATCTAACTTGTGAAAGCACATTTACTGCAAGTTAAGGTCCAATTAAACAACCAAGTGGAAGTATTAAATGTTTTTTGGACCTTTGCTGAGCGGCCTCCTTGCCAAATTCTATTACATGGTTTTCAGTTCCATTGTTAGTTTTGCTGTTATGATTTCATTTATTACGTTTTAGCCTGGTAGATCATTCAGATCTAACTACTTTTCAATGATGCCCAAGGTTCAAGGATGTCTTTTAGAGTCAGAAATTTACAAACTTTCTACAACTGACTACAATATGTACATCGGGAACCGGTGACTTAATGTCCCCCTCCAAAGAGGAGAACTTTCATGGTTTGGCCATGCCAAAATCAACATAGAGTGAATTCCATTATTAATCAATAGATCTTTAAAATTAAGTCCAAATGTTAGTGCCTGATTAAATCACCAGGAGTGGCCAGACTAGGATTTTAAACCAGATACCTCTATCACCAAAGGCATATACCCCAATCAATGGGCCTCTCTATCATCAGTACTGCTGCTGTTCCAGTAATGTTTTTTCAATCAACATCAAAACCAAAAAAAAAAAAGAACAAACAAACAAAAAAAAAAAAAAGAATGAAATTAAATTAAAATCACAAAATTGTAAAAATCTGTTGCCATGAAGCATACCAGATGGATAAAGCAGTTTTTTTACTGGTTTTCCTTGAAATTGGCATAAACGTGACACTCACACTTGTTTTCAACTGGATGGATGCATGAGATGGTCTGTTTTATTGTGTAACCTGGTTCCATAACAAAAATTGCTTTAAATAATTCCAGTAATGCAAAGGCTATTTGCTGGTATTCGGAAATGAAGTCTAAACTTTAGACCCGGGTTTAAACCAGGGTTAGTCCTACATGGTGGACCTTTTTTCCTTCAAATACTGTGAAGTGAAATTAACGGGGAGAAAATTCCTCTGATGGGCTGTTCGGCTATCCATGAGGAATTTTCTCACCCATTACAGCACATTTTTAGAGTATGTTGGGAGGAAAAAGGTCTCACCTCTGTTTATGACTACCCTGTCCGCTTAACCCTGGGTCTAAAATTAGACTCCCTTTCGGAATACCAGCCAAATTGTTCTAAAAGCCTTCACAATGATATGTGAAATGGTCAATACTAATTAATAATTGACATTCACATTTATTATCCTTGTTGAAATATGTGGACAGAAATCCCATTAGTGTAATATATAGGATGAATAAATAATGTTAATAAAATAACAAGTATTTGCGTGTAATTGTCCTTCTTGCCATGAAGTTCTAAAAAATTTATTTATGTTCTATCCTCAAAATTATTCTCTTTCCTCTATAAATACATTCTTCTTAGCAGAACATGAAATCCTGAAAACAACGATAAAACAAGGCTCATAATAAAAAATGTAAAAAGGTCCTTACATGATCTGCGACTGAGGCACTTTCTTGATAACATGCTTTCGGCCCAAATGATGTCGACGGTGGCTGAGCTATATGGAGCGAGTGCGTCTGCATAAGAGGAAAACTTAACATATTAGACATGCTGTGGATACTGATACTATTGGGAAGCCTATAGCATCTAAACCAGTGTCCAGCCATGTGAGTCTTAGCTATTAATGTTGGTCGATTTCGACCATTGCTATTTTGATTGCGCATCCCTTGCCAATCTCTACTTAACTCCACTCCAATTCCTGAAATTTAACTTAAAAATTGAACGCCATAATTTTAAAAATAGACTTAACTAGATCTTTTGTGCTTAACCAATCCCTACATGGCGTTGCAATGGAACTCCACTTTACTGTAACTAGCATATCAGAATTCTGGCATACAAAGAGCCCACATAATTCCTGAGAACACATGTTCAAGATCTTTTTTAAAAAAATTCTTAACTGCAGGTTATACTTCACAATAAGCACTGAACTGAGCCACTAAGCTAAGTGAATCACAATACAGAATGTAGCACAAGTTTGACGGAGCCCGTTTTTGTACCCCTCCACAAAAATCTGCTGTTCATCATTTTCAAGTTCATTAATTCAACTGACTAAATGACATTTTTTGTAACATTCTCCTTATGTTTCAGGTGACTAAGCTATCTCAAGAGGGTCAACTGTCCACTATGCCGACACAATCTTTCAAAAATTTCCGGCTCGCTGCCTCGCCAATACTTTAGTTCTATTGAGTTACTGCCTCTGATGGCAAAAAGAGTGAATTTCACTCTTTTTGGAGTGACTACATACAGGGCCCACTCTAAAAAGAGTGGAAATTTCCAGCTTCAAAGAATACTTTTTTGGGTCAAATTTACTCTTGATAATTTAATAAATTATTAATAAATAAATGATATCATCTTGTCAATTATCAGATCAAATTTTGACCCAAAAAGTGTTCTTTTTAAGGTATGAAAATTTCCACCTTTTTGAGTGGCCCCTGTGTCACTACTCCAAAAGCGTCAATTCACTCTTTTGCATTTAGAGATATGCATATTCAAAATAACGTTGACTTTGTTCCATTTCAATTTCCACAGGGCGCCAAAAGTTCATCGTCAGTTTGCCCCCCGGGGGTATGTCTTCCTGGATACGCATCTGGTCATAACAGTAATTTTCATATCTGATGAGACACTACATAGATTCAAACCATGTATTTGTCAGTGGCGTACCGACCGGGGGGCAGGGTGGCAAGGGGGGACAAGTTTCCCCCTCTGGCTTGAAAAAAGCGGGACGATATCGACCAAAATGTGCATTTCCCAACCCCTCTTCTTCGGAGAATTTTGACCATTTCAGCCTAATTTGGGCCAATTCAAGTGCATTGCCCATTTTCCTCCTTCCGCCGCTACGGCGCAGTTTGTCCTTCCCGGGCTTCATTGGAGCAAACAACCGGACGACTTAAGAATGTTGCCCCCTCTGGCGGCACTTTGTTAATTTTTGCCCCCCTCTGGATCGACTAATTCGTACGCCCACTGTATTTGGCTAAAGAAGAAATGTTTTACCAAGAGAGAAAAGGTGATTTTGATTTGCTTATATTTCATATAAAAAACATAGGCCAAATTTTTTTATTTGCTGCTATACAAAATCAGAAATATCAAATTTTTGTATATACCCTTGGAAGTCCTCACCCCTAGCTGTGTGGTGTGGTTTCATATGTGTTTATGACCATATGGTCTAGTCTCGAACTTTCTATTTTCAGAGACTGTGATTTGTCAATATCCATTGTGAATTTTAAATCAATTTTAGTAATCACTAAGGGCACATATCAATACTTAAGCTTAATTAGAGTTACAAAATTTCCATATTTTGGTATTGGTATGTATTTGTTCATATTGCTTACATTTCTTGTTTTTACCCCTAAATACCGTATGTAGGTAGTCAAAACTACCTTTGTGGTCCGGTGCAGAACTCTGTCTTGCCGATTAAGAAATCCTGCTTATATAATTACAATTGAGTCCATCCCATATGCATCATGTTTTCTTTTCAATCTGACATGTAGGCAAGTTTTAGGTTGTGTGAAGTGTTTTATTTTTCAACATAAGTACTTAATGTAATTGCTCATTAACCCCTAGGCACTACCCACCTATCTATTGACATCTAAGCACTGATTTGATTGGTCCCTTTGATGGTAATATCATGTACCTTAGTCAAACAGAAATACTGTAAGAATGGTGGTATGGTTTAATACAGAAATATTGAGTCATTATCTTGATTGGTTTCTCAAAGGGTCATCTCCATGTTGTGTCCTGTAAAGAGCCAATCAGACAGATTTTTTCATAGTGGTATTAAGAGAAGATATCAGTCGCTCCCACATTGCATTGCTTACAATGGGGAGATGTTTTTGTACATGTAGTAATGTGAATCTTTAGAGACAAGACATTCTTAAAATGCATATTTTAGATCAATACTGTTAGTTACTATAACAATCACATCAGTATCTGTACAAATCCTCCATTGGATAATGCATTATGGGAAGTACTGATATCTTCTTCTTGTGTATGTGATCAGGATTAAATTGTGCTCATGATATAAAATGAGCTAAAATGTCTACTTTGACAATTAAATATTTTGCCCTTTTTAAATGTACATCAAATATAGGCAAAAACAACAACATAAAATAACATAAAAAAGAAAAGCTTTTAATGTTGGCTTGTATTAATTTATGATAGTAGTTAATAGATTTAATGCATCCGAAAATTACGAATCTAAAAATTAATAAAAATTATGATCTATACATCTGACAAAGCAATTCCTTAATTTGTTCAAAAACTATGGCTTTGTATTAATTATATAAATGTATGAACTGATGTATTCAATTAATTTTGATACTTCATTTGAACATAGATAAAATCAACATATGGTTTTATTTTTTTTCTCAAAAATCATATAATATATAAAAGCCATTTAACTAATACTATGGATTGTAAGGGAACGGTCTGTCTCAAATACCCAGTGGGCACTAAGTTGTGGGTCACTGTTGCTTAACCGGTGTGATGAGGCCAATTATATATGCTTTCAGTGCAAAAACTTGGGACAAAAAGCAGCAGCATAAGTTTTATCATTTTTGACTATGACCTCAATTATTCCAGATGTAACCCTTGACCTTGTATTTCTTGACATCTTATCGTATATCCATACCCAAACAACCAATGCCCTGAAATCCTTCTGACAACCTTTGATGAATGTCCATCCATTTTTTGTGCAAGCAGAAACATTTGAATGACCTCAAAAGATTCTCTAACCTTTGACCATCATTCCCTAACCCCGCTTGTGACCTAGCCCCTCAAGGATCACTCTTACAACAACTTTGGTAAATATGCAGTTATGTGGCAAGAATCAGAATGTTAGCAGTTTCACCACTATGACCCTCAGATAATCTTTTGACCTCTTAACATCATTACCTGAC
This sequence comes from Ophioderma brevispina, assembly GCA_023653785.1. Taxonomy (NCBI): domain Eukaryota; kingdom Metazoa; phylum Echinodermata; class Ophiuroidea; order Amphilepidida; family Ophiodermatidae; genus Ophioderma; species Ophioderma brevispina. Next base: position 7,027 of record JAMKCH010051020.1, read on the forward strand.
AGCATTTTGTGTCCCCCCACCAATTGGGTATCATCCCACAACTATTGATCATCCCACCAACTTAAATGGAAATCTATCCGAGGGTATAGAAAATCATTTCAGTGTAACAGATTAGACCAAACACAAGAATCACACCATTAACAGGCCAAAGAAATCAGAGCCCCAGAAATCCTTTAATCTTAACTACGCATTGAATACACTACATATTAGGAGTTTCCAAACCTGACCCATCTGACTTACTTTTTCTGACACACACTTACAATTTGGAATAATAATGCTTATCTTGATGAAGGGTTTCCAAATTCGTAAGTTTGTCAGAAAAAAGTGTGTCATATACAAGGTATTCAGGTTACGGAAATTCCCCTACATTTACCTTAAACACCTTTCTGGTGTATTTTCTGCCATTGCATCAGCCGGCAGCAACAAGCGACTAGTCAATTTCACCATGCGTAATTTATGTCTCCATTAAATTTATAAATCAGAATACACCCTGCCTTTCAGAAATCCATGAAGAATAATAATGGGACTCAAATAGACTTCACTATTCCTCCTCTTCTCACTGTCTCGTCTGGTCTGTAGCTGTCTGGCTCTGCCTATATTCTGTCTTTCCTTTTTTTCTCGCTCTGCCCATAAGTCCTGGTTTGCCTTCCTTCTCTATCGCTCTCTCTATCTCTCTCACAAATATTAAATTATAATTGCCTTACGGTACACCTACAGGTCTAATATTTCAAGGTGCACGAATCTTATGGATAACATCAAATGAATTGAACTCTGCATTTAGTGCAATGAACAATTTATATTTTTTTTAAAAATAGTCTGATTATTGGTGAACGGAAATCAACACAGTGCGAGCAAGACAGCACAAGGAAGGAGGAAGATCGCACCTCACTTTGGGATGCGCGATTAGTCAAAGTAAGCGCCGAACAACAACATAGCGTGTTTGCTTACATGAGGCCAGGGGTATCCCCCCCCCCCCCCGGCCTTCAGTGATTTAATTTTGTGGTAATCCGTTACAAAAAGATAGTCTACCAAAAGTACGAAAAGTGATTCACACTATGTATGAAAAATGAAAAGGATGTCAGTGAGTGGAGGATCATTCCGGTGCTGATGGTGGAGTAAATTATGTTACCTTTATTGGTACAGTTAAAAGACTATTAATTAGGCGTAAACAATAATAAGTATAAACATGCTCAAAAGAAAATGGACAAAAAGACTGTAACCACCCCAAAATGCAGGCTATATAGATTTTTATAATGGACGCTATTTGTGTTAAAATAATATGTTTTTCTGATGACTAAAAAATCTTTAAAAAAAAATTTAAAAAAAAACATTTTACTAAGTGCAGCTGAAGTTCAATTTTAAAATCTAAAACATGCACACGCTCCTTCCAAGACATGTTTGTGTGTGGACAAGGTTTTTGTGTGGTGTGGGTGTACACAACAGACCCAATGTTCACTGTCACTTGGTCAAAACATCTTAGGGGGAATTGATTAAGTTTTTGCCATTTGTTGAACAATTTGGCCAAGCACTATTTCAGTACTCTGCACGCACCATTGAATAGGAGCACCCACTGGCTGGTTGGTCTTGAATTTAAGGGTTTTGTACTAGGGTGGTTGCGAGTGATTTGATTGAGTAAGAGTAGCACCAAGAAACCTGGGGGTCTCAAGTTTGGTTTGGTGGCCTCACGAAGACCCCATTTGGAACCAATTTTTCTAGAATGGGAGCCACAGCTATACCAGAGATGAAGATTTGGGGCAAATTCACCAACCAACCCCCCCCCCCCCCCCCCCCCCCACCCCCAAAGCACATTCTCCAGTTGTGTGAGCTTAGGCTCCAGATTTTATAAATATCTTGTTAAACCATTTTTGTTAATCTTGTTAACAACCGTTTTTGTATAATTTCAACCACTTAGCCCTCCATGATTTTTGTTTTGAGAGTACAGGTAAGTAAACCTTAAATTTGGCCTCTAAACATACCATAGACTGATATAAGAAACTTCAAGACCTCTGGACTTTTGCTACAATGTTGTGATTTTTTTATATACGAAGGCACAGAATCATTTGAGCTCTCGAAGGCCTTAGCTATTCACATAGTTATTAGTATAATGGACCAGCACTATGTACACTGCACATGCAAAAAAGGATTTTTGTTCGAAAATTGAGGGCGACCATACTCGGGAAATCTCTGAGTCAGCTCTAATTGCAAAATTTCCCTAAGGGGTCACATTATGGTCTCCACTCGCTAGTGAAACTCAATGTACTTTATTCAAAGGCCACTGTTTACATCTTATAGTGAACACATTATAGCTACCATAGTATGCTTTCCCATATGATTGTATTATGACCTTGTCTTCTCTAGTGTTAACTCAATGTACTGTGTCAAAAATGTCCTGTTCATCTATGTAAACAACACTATAGCTAACATAGTCTGTTTTTACCCCATGATACCTTATGACCATGGCTTCGACAAGTGGGTACTTTGGGAAGCTCACCTTCCACCAGGAAAGTTGGCCATTTGGATGGAAACTTGGCCTTTGGAGGGAAATTTATACTAAAGATATAGTGGACATCTGTGAGAAATGTGACTATCTTCCCTCCCGGGAAATTACATTTTTTCAAAACCTCTGATATGAACCCCCCCCCCTTTTCCATAGTGTTATTTGCATGCTTATTGTGAACACACTATAGCTACCATAGTACGTTTACCATAGGATTTCTCATGACCTTTAGCCTTTTCCTAGCTGTGTAATCTCACCGTACTTCATCAAAGGTCATGGTTCATCTTATAGGTGCACACTATAGCTACTATAGTTGTTTACCCTAGGGGTTGCATTATGACCTTAGCCTTCCCTAGTGTTATCCTCAACGTACTCATCAAAGGTCATGTTCCATCTTATGTGAACACACTATAGCTACCATAGTGTTATTTTACCATAGGATTGCATCAGGACCTTGGCCTTCCCTATTGTTATCTCAACGTACTTCATCAAGGTCATGTTTCCATCTTATAAGTGAACAACTATAGCTACTATAGTATGTTTCCCATAGGTTGCATTATGACCTTAGCCTTCCCTAGTGTTAATCTCAATATACTTTACCAAAGGGTCATGTTCCATCTCTAGTGAACACACTATGCTACCATAGTGTATTTAACCTAGGATGCATCATGACCTTAGCCTTCCCGTAGTGTTATCTCAACGTACTTCATCAAAGGTCATGATCATCTTTGTGAACACATCATAGCTTACATAGTATGTTTACCATAGATTGCATTATGACCTTAGCCTTCCCTAGTGTTATCTCAACGTACTTCATCAAAGGTCA
>JAMKCH010051021.1:0-10282 GCA_023653785.1 Ophioderma brevispina
CAAAAGGTCCACTTTTTGCTAATGTTTTGATAAAAAGGTCCTAAATTTAGAGAAATTCTTGACAATAAGTCCCACCTTTTTGTTATTGAAAGGGTTACAAAAGTCCAAAAAGGATCATTTTAGGGACTGTGAGCTAATAAAATCTCAATTCCCATGCATGATGCATTGCAATAACTCCTAATCACAGAATATTGAGCAAATACACCTCCGTTTTTAGTCTGATTTATGATAACCAGAACACAGTGCAGTAAACCAGTGGGGGGGGGGGGGCCAAGCTGCCGCCCCCCCCCCCGGAACACAAACAAAAATCGGAATAGTAGAGGAGCTAGCTAAGATATGTATGCAATTTAATTTAGGAGAGGATAACTCAAAACTGTATTTTTTAGAAATATGAAACCCTAGGACAAGTTTGATATGTGCCAAATTGGTATCCGGGGCGAAAGGCCTGATTTTTGCCAATTCAAAATGGCCGCCAAAACCTCAAGTTAAATAGCCTACTGGATCTTAAGGTCACTTAGAAAACAAACAAAATAATTGTGTTTTTCTCAATACAATGGTATATTAAGATAAAGGCAACACGAGATAATTAACCAAATGTATTGTTAAATATGTGTTAACATGTTTCCAATCCAAGATGGCAGCCAAAATGGCCGCAAAACCATTTAAAATCTACAAAAAATAAACAAACAAGTGGAAAATATTGACTCTTTTTGCCATAAATCAAATGCCAGCATGTCCAGCATATCATCAATTCACATAAAATTATATCTGACAGTTAGTATTTGTAAAAATACTTAAATCAAAATGGCGCTCGATTAAGGCTACGGAAAAGTGAAAAAAATGGAAATTGCCATTACATCTATCCCTAAAATCACCTAAAACCACTTTTCCCACCTTCAAAATTTTGCGGCAAAAAATCCTCCATTTCAGTGGATTTATCGCGGCATCCAACCAGCCGTAACAAGCCGAAAGCTTTAGCCACACCACAACTCTAAGTCTAGCGGCCACTTTCAGTTAAATACTAAGGAAGCGGTCCGCTCTGGCATTAGTTCATTTTTGAAAATGGCTACGACGTGACATTCACCCAACAGTTCGCTTAGTATAGCTAGGGGGATTTTCAGTGACACCAATGAAGTGGTTCGCTAATGGAAAAATCTCCCTGCCGTGGGCCGGCTATCGTGACTTTTCACCCAAGATTGGGTTAATAATCTAGAGCGATTTACGGCTGATCAAGGAAGCTTACGGTCCGCTCTGGACTTAGTTTTTTCTGAACTCTAGACTTAGTTTTTTGACAAACGTTCTCAAATGCTGTGGCCCGGCTAGGGGACTTTCCACCGAAAGTTCACTAAACGATCTAGGGCGACTTCCCGCTGAACAGGAGGCGTTCGCTCAGGACTTATTTTTTCTGAACTCTGGACTTGTTCATTTTGAATGGTCTGAGGAGGCCCTACCCTCCTATAGTTACGGTCTGGTCGCGGCCAGATTTCTATCCTTGAGCAAACTCATAGAGATGGGGACAGTACTTAACCTCAAACGACTTGTGCGAGTTAGTTTGCTGTAAGAAACTGGGCATGATACGTACCTCTAAAACATTAGATAGGAACCTTCAACACCTTATCTTACATAGGTTTCCCGGGAACCGAACAGTGCCAACATTTTCTTGCGGACCCTACGGGTAGTCTTCCGGCCCACTAAATGGGATTTTCCGTTGTGGCTGGCTAAATGTGCTGCCTTGGCCCGGCCACTGAAAGGTGGGAACTCAGTGATTTCTAGTTTACCGAGCAGATTACCGGCAGCGTTTGGTCAAAACTACGCTGTTTAATGCCGTGGCCCTGCCACGTACCGTGCAGGGCCCCACGCCAAGTTGAATTTTCAAAATGACTAAGTCCAGAGCCGAACGCTTCCTTGTTCAGCGTGAAGTGCCGTGGTCCTTCTTTTTGAAAAAGGTCGCTGCCTAGCCAGCTAAGGTTTGCATCGTGCGGTAATCGTCACCCACTTCTGTTCTGTCGCCCGGGAATCACCCTTAGCTTACTAAAAAAATTTTGGCCCCCGCCGGTTTCCGCAAAACCACTTAATAGGGTTTTGCAGGGAAAAAACCTCATGTATGGAAGAGTGCCGGGCCTGCCCGCTTTCTGCTCGCAGACCCACACCGGTCGGACGTGGTTCAGGTATGACGCTATATAAAATGAATGTGCCAATTGGGCGCCCACCTGCCGGGGACCAGAACGTTTACTATAGGGGATATATCCGTGTTTTGCCACGTCTGGCCACAGGGGGCGTGGTTTTGGTCTGATCGGCCTAGAGTGTTTTGCAGCCAACCTTTTGTAGGCCGGTAGACGGGCGTTTTTCCCACTAGTAGTGGATTTTACCGATAGCGGCTCTCCGCTGGAGAGAGCAGAAAATGTACGACGGTTGCCGTATGCGAAATCTGGATTTTGATCTAGGGAAGCTTTCGGGAGCGTTTCACTTGAGTGTGTAACAAAATGTAGCATGCGCAGAGGCCCAAAAGCCGGCCTGCAGCGGCTGGGGGCGTGTCAGGGACCAGAACGTATATTCTACATGGTCGGGCCACTGCAGTGGGCTTTGAAAAATTGACAAGACACTCCTGACGGACCAGTTACCCGCTGTCACCGCGATTTCCGGCGAAGTAATCAAGGAAGCCGACCGCTCTGGGACTTAATTTTTTTCACATTCACCCTTACTATGGCTGTTGGATCTAGGGCAAATTTCCCGCTAAATAACCGAGGAGTGGTCCGCTCTGGACGTTATTATTTTTTCAAAGTCCGGAGCGGACCAGTTACAACCATGTAGCCGCGATTTCCGCTAAAGATCAAGGAGCCGACCGCTCTGGACTTAATTTTTTTTCAACCCCTTAACTATGGCTGTTGGATATAAGGGCAAAATTCCCTCTAATACCGAGGCAGTGGTCTGCTCTGGACTTCAGTTTTTTTCAAAAGGTCGGAGCGGACCAGTGGCACGCATGTAGCCGCGATTTCCTGCTAATGATCAAGGAAGCCGAACGCCCTGGACTTAGTTTTGTTTTTCCATCCTTAACTATGCGGTTGGATCGCAGGCCAATTCCGCTAAAAAGACGAGGCTGTCCTCTCTGGACTTGAAAGATCCGTTTTCCATCATGTGAACCGACCGGGTTTCCATCACGTGACCGGTACTTTGATTCCAAGATAAAAAAGTTCTAAAAATGCAATCTGTTTTCAGGTAAGTATAAGATGGCTCATTGGATAGGACGATGGAGGACCGAAGACCAGACGCCACACCAAACCACCGCAGGAATTCCCGGATTTCAGGTTCGAGCCCACTCAAGGTAAGTCCATTTTTGTTCTTTTTCTTTTTTGCATACCTTTTCTCACGTTATAACTTCACGTGATACCGTCCCGTGATACGCGGCACGTGATGATTCGTGGCGGGAAACTGCTAGGGTATAAAAAGGAGCGATCGCCAGCGTTCTGTATCAGTCTAGCAATGGACAACATGATATCAACTTCGGAAAGTTCGGAGTCCTCCACCGAGGAACAGCTTGCCTTGGTTGGAAAGAAGAGAGAGATGAAAAAGCCTAAAATAAGCCTAAGAAGCCGCGGGTGGATATCGGGGCGAGTAGCGGCAGCAAAGACAGCCGACCGCCACGGAAATTACTGCCCGAACTGAGGCGGGTTAGGGAAGAAAAGCGCGCAGCAGACTCCGGCGCATCAACTTCATCAGCGGAGCCGGCGCTCTTCCCCCGACCTGCTGTGCCAAAACCAAAGTCAAAGAAGGCTAACGGAGCCGGGGGAAAGGGCCCGGTGCCTCAAGCCTCATCGGGCAAGGCTATTCGACAAGATCGGAGCAATCCGCGTTGTCTGCCCCAGGATAGCCACTGACATTGATGAGCTTGTAGGATCAGAAGGATTTTTATCTGATGATCCGGCAAAAGGCCCAAAAAAGGGGGCCCCACCGCGCAACAGAAGGGGGCCGAGTACATAGACCGGGCAGAAAATGACCCGAAGCGAGGACCGATTGACCTGCTGGATCCTTCTAAGGACGATCTCGGATGGACGCCACATTTGACCCGGTGCGACGACACGTGTTCAGGTACACTGCCGAGTGGACCGACCTTGACGCGGACCATCAGACGCGTCCCCTGGACTATTTTGCGGAGTTTTTCTTTCTTAATCTCTTCCAGGAGATCGCCGACTGGACAAACAACCGGTTGAGACCAAAAGAGGGTGAGAAAGATGACATCGGCCGCCGAAATCCGCGCGTGGTTTGGTATCCATCTGGTGATGGGTCTTAATTCGCTGGCGAACGCCAAGGGTTATTGGTCACCCCATCCGGGTTTACGAAACCCGATGATTTGCAATGCGATGGGTAAAACGCGTTTTGAAGTCCTGTCTGGTAGCCTCTCTTGTGCGAACCCGACTACCGACCCAAAGAGATGGATTGCAGAAACCCAGGAAGAAAAAGGCATAAGTTCAATTACATCGAAAGCATCGCTGGAATAGAGTCCAGTCCGCCTGGGACTACTGTTCAGCGGAATTGCCAGAAGAAATATAACTGCAATCCGCAACTATCTCTCGATGAAGGCATGGTGCCGTACAAGGGGCATTACGGTTGGCTGACGAACCATCGAATGCCGACCAAGCCTACCAGCCAGGCTTCAGAATGTACGCATATGCGAATGGGGACACTGGATAATGTGCAACTTTACTGCCTGTGCACCTTCAAACACGAGGCGGAAAGTCGTGGATACCGCGCTCGAGGTGACATCGAGTCACCACAACAAGTTCCCTCCAATTTACTGCGACAAGTTGTACGGATCATATCTATTAGCCGGAACTGTGGAGGGCGATACCTATCTAACGGGGGCGTGAAAGAGAATTCACGGGGACAGCCGACTGATTCTCAAAATAGCCGCAAAAACCCCCGAGCCGATGTCATCAAGAACATGGAAAAGACCCCGCTAGGTACTTTTTCTTTTTCGACAAAATGGGCGCACAACGTTCACGGTGTGGAAAGACATCAAGGTAGTCCCACTAATTTCAACGGGGCATAACGGGTACCGCGATGTCAATGATCCCGAGAAGATCGCCGGCGCTTTCGACTCACCAAAGGCATCGAAGAAAGAGCGCACATTATCGCCGCTCCGCCCGTAATTGTTGAATACAACAAGGACAGGAGCGGCGTTGACAAAGCTGACTTCTCGAAAAAATGAAATTGAACGACACACCCCCCATGCCCGCAGCGTTGATGCCGAAAACACCAGTGCACAGCTGTAGTTCTAAAATTGACTATAGGCCGACGCATACAGTGTTGTGCCGAGAGATTAGTGCACCACTGAACTAATGCTTTTTACAATTTAAGAATCGCTTAATGTTACACAGATGTTGTGCTTAGTTAAGAGAGCACCATCTGTTTATTTTGGGCTTGACCGGACACTTTTAACTTTAAGCTATCTGCCCTAACCCTTCAACCGGCCGGCCCTGTCTTACAATCAACTAACATCAAAGACGTGTAACTTCAATCTTCTCAGCTAGCTACTGCTACCTCTCCAGTCCACCCGCAATCGCTGCACTGCTGCTACCACACAAGGTCCAGCCTACATCTACTGTTGGAACCTGGCCATTAAAACCACCTATGGGAGGCCTTCATCCGCCTGGTATTTGGATCCTTACCCGAAGGAACTGACTGGCTTGGCCCTATCCTTCCATGATAATAGCGGGGTTTCCCCTGCGCCGTTGTGCGTTGGTTTAACCACAGTTCCAAATACCAACTACTGCTACCATACATGACTGTGCAGCCTGGAGCTACTGATACTACAGAAGTGCCCCGAAATACACCAGCACACCAATAAAATCTTATCAGAAAATGTCTGTGATAAACAGATTTTGAAACTACTAATTCACAAGAAAGAACATTTCCCTTGCCCCAAATTCCAATCAATTACATGTCAGAACAAATTAAAACAACAAATTCTCCTAAAGGTAGCAAAGGTAATTAAATAGACCTGTAGGCCGAACAGTAGGTAAAACTGCACCGCCCAACAGATGCGGCCGGCCCCTTAGTTCCGTCATGAGGGGTCAGTAGCCGGTTTCAAGGTCGAGGGGGTTGCGACGGTAAAATGTTAGTGTTTGGGACCGATTCATGCAATCGGCCCAACACTACGGTAAAACCACACGCGCCTTAAAAGCATGCGGTCGCCCCTTAGTTACGTCAAGTGAGGGTCAGTTAGCCGGGTTAAGGTCAGGGTTTGCGACCGGGTAAAGGGCAGGGGTTGGGACCGATTCATGCAATCGGCCCAACACTACGGTAAAACGGCACGCCCTTAACAGCGTGCGGGTCCGCCCTTATTACCTGCAATTGGAGGGGGTCAGTTTAGGCTGGTCAGGGTCAGGGATTGCGAACCGTGTAAAGGTTAGTGGTTAGGGCAAATTCATGCAATAGGCCCATTATTACGGTAAAACAGCACGCAGCCTTAACCGCCGGGCGGCCGCCCTTAGTTACCGCCAATGCAAGGGTCAGTGCCCGGGTTAAGGTCAGGGGTTGCGACCGTGTAAGGTCAGGGGCTAGCATCACTAGAAAGTTTAAACCGGATCACACAAAGTTTCGCTGGACGTGGCCGGCTTGGATTCAAGGTATCAAATTATAAAAAGCCTCATTTTTCAGGTAAAGTATCAATGGCCCAGTGGATACGACGACGGACCCAAGACCAGCTAGGATTCCCGATTCAATTCGAGTCCTCAGCCAAGGTAAGTAATGTTTTTCTTCCTTTTTGTCATACCGTTTTTTTTGTACTACCCCGCTTCGCCTTGGGGGAGGGGAAATGTCTTGAGGGTGGGAGTTATATTTTTCGCTTCTTTTTTTCTTCTCCGGACTTTTCAGCGGGTTGTGACATTGCCGCTGCCGGTGGCCCTGCTAAGTCAATGGTCACTTGCCCGGGTCAAGTCAGAGGTTTGTGACGGTTAGAGGTCAGGGGTTGGGACCGAGTCATATTGTAGGCGAACATTAACGGTAAAACCTTGGTAAAAAGTGCGGTAGTCTTAGCCAATTCCTTCCCCAAGAAATGACCCGGTAGCTTTATCATAAATTGTTGTTGGCTACCTACCGTTTTCCGCAAAACCTATTTAGGATTGGGTTTTTTAGGGTTTCATATCTAATGTTTTAAAGGTGCGTATCATCCTAGTTTCTGACAGCAACCTCGCCACAGTCATTGAGGTTAAGTACTTGGGCCTATCGCTATGAAGTTTGCTCTAAGATAGAAAAGGGGCCGCGACCCAGAACGTTACTATATGAGGGTAGTGCATCTCAGACATTTACAAAATTGAACTAGTCCAGAGTTCAGAAAAAAATAAGTCCAAGTTCGAAAAAAATAGTCCAGAGCGGACCGCCTTTCCTTGTTTCAGCGGAAATCGCCCCTATATCTTTGTGTGAAAAGTCACTAGCCGGGCACGGTATGTACACTTTCAAATAAACAAGTCCAGAGCGGACCGTATCCTTGGTCAGCGAAAGTCGCCCTAAATCTTTTGGTGAAAAGTCACCTAGCGGGCCACGTATGTAGACTTTTCAATATAAACTAACTTCAGAGCGGACCGCTTCTTGTCGCGTAAATCGTTCTAGAATTATTAACAAAAACTCTTGGTGAAAAGTCATACGTTAAGCCGGCCCACGGCAGCGAGATTTTTCCATTATCGGACCACTTCATTGGTAGCTTAAAATCCCCCTAGATCTACTAAGCGAACGTGGGTGAAATGTCACGTACGTAGCCAATTCAAAAGAACCTAAGTCCAGAGCGGACCGCTTCCTTGGTCTCACCTGGAAGTGCGGTGGACTTAAGAGAGCGGCTGACGAATGCTAGTTCAAAAAACGACTAAGTACCAAAAATTACTAATTCAGGGTAGGGGCGCCCCATACGTCGACACTCCAATCCGTCAGGTTCCATCACGTGAAATTTCCTAGTACGGATGTAGGTACGTAAGGATATATTACCGCTATCACTAAATAATGCCGTATCATTCATACACAGAACAGCTGGGGTTATCCTCATGTGCGTACAGTACGTGTCTTAACCAGGCCCTCTTCTCTCTTGCAAGTTATATGAATCCAGGACAACTAGAATGTACCCCACATTCTATCATGGCAAAGAGCATGAATTGTTTACCAAATTCAGTGTTCACTGCAAATTCAGTGTAAAGATAACTTAGTCGAGGGTTGGATCAGTGTGTTCATAACCGATCCAGGTATATTAGGCAGTGTTCATAAATAACCGATCCAGTAACAGGCAATTGTTCATTCATAAATAGTTTTTTATACCCCATCACCTTCTTACATAATATGTATTACTTGCCCACACTTGATCTACCATCCGCATTAAGACAACACATTCTGCGAAAAGAAAAATTAAATTTGCCACGTTGTGCATGGTTCTGCAGACCTTCGGCGGGTTTTGAGATCACAATATCAGGGACTAGCAAATTGCCCCTGCTTTTAAACCATAAGACTATAATGAATTATACTTATGTTCTCTCTTAATGGCCTTGGACCCACAGTTGCTGTTGGAGTAATGTTTTCTTATAGACGTTTTGAATTCAAGGCTGTTCTCTCAAGTTCACCTTGAGGTCATTGCTATAAATGCAGCAAAACTCAGGTCATCAAATGGCGTCTTCAGCTCTTTTTATGGTTTGGGGGGCACTTGACCAGAATGTTTACGCCATTAGTGTAACTTTCTGTTACTGGACACAATGTCAAAATTCTGATCAGAGAAGAATTTTCTTTTGCAGGTTAGCGTTTAGACTTCAATTTTGTAGTCGTGCTATTGCGTGTCTCCCCGCGTCATGCAGATACGGTAGAGTGGTCATATCAGATCTTTTCACCCTGGAGCCTAGCTCTTTGAGGCCAGATTTTTTCCATCTGTGTTGTGGTATAAGAGACACACACATACTCTCATGGTCAACCTTATGAATAGCATTATGGATGTAGGTCTTTAACAGTGGCCTAAAACGTATACCAAGGAATAGAGGAGTTTTCTTTGGTTATTGTCCGGCTACTCACATAGAATGCCTGAAAAAGCGGTTTTTACTATGAAATGATGACAAACAGTTCCTAATATTCCACTGGGACCATTTTTGTTTGGTGATATACATCAAGAAAAACATTTTGTTTTTGCTTTCTTGTTCTTTCCTCTTTCTCTTTCTCTTTCTGTTTCTCATTTTGATGCTGTCCTCTTTGTATGTATCAAAATAACATGGATCTCACCACAATTGTTCCCAGCTTTTTGACCAGTAGAAGATGTCAGCAAATGTCATGGAATGTCTTGTGGTGATTTGTGATGGGGTAGATCTGGGTCCTCTTTTAATCGATAGTGGTTCAACTCACAATCTCAAGTCAACCCATTATTGTTCAATAGCAGAATACAGAATTGGTGATCTTAATGCTGGAGTAGTTCCTCAACAGTTTTCCATTGGCATTTCATACCCATAAATCATGAGAGCTTTTGATTAGTGGCTCACTTCCAAGAATGAGTGGCTCCTTCCAAGGAATGTGCTCGAGAATATCAAGGTGTATTTCCCATGTTTGAAGCTGAACCCTTTTTCCGGCTGAAACAACTGCTAAGGTGAGGAAGTTTTCGGAGAGGATCCCCAGGAAAAGATCAAAACCTGGCAATACTTGAATCCACCGATATGACTTCATAACAGGTCAAGAAAGCATGGTCTACCAACCGGAAGCTCCGAGGGGATCCAACAGAATATCCACAGCAGCCAATGTCAACCCAACCACGTTGCCCCACCAACGCTTTTTAAATGGTCAAGTGGCACAAGAAACCCCAGACGATTCAAACTAGACCACAAGGGGTATAGTGGTGACCCTGGTTTCACGCGCCCCTTCATCTGGATCGAATTGGAATCCGGTATTGCTAAATCTTTTAACCAGGAAAAGCAGTAGGCCTTGAACAACATCTCGACTGAGCAGCTAAAAAAATCTTGGCCCAGTACCAAAGGAATGCCTCTTGTCTTGTCTCTACATTGCTGTCCTTAATTTCCTTCCACAAGGTTCCCCAAATATCTGGAGGAAAGCAACATGTTTATGGCACTCCTAAAGCATGGGAAAGACCCATCCATCCCAAGAGCTACAGACCTAATCACTCTGCAGCCTACCTAACAAGCTCTTTGAACGTCTCCCGCTCAATCGTTCGCACCCTGTGATAACGACACCTTCATACCAGAACAACAGGTGTCCGGCCCGGCAAACACAAACAAACGCAAGTAACTCTCAACCGACTCATAATTGAGGATGG
>JAMKCH010051022.1:0-10443 GCA_023653785.1 Ophioderma brevispina
GCTGTACAAAATGTTTTTACCTTGTTCTTTTACCAGGCTTGGCCGCCATCCTCTGTTCCATATAATGATCGTGACTGCCCCTCTGTGGATACTTCGTACGATCAAAGTGTTTCATTGCATCCAGCTTTGCGCATGACTTTTTCAACGATTAAACCATGTAAAATACCTCTAGGCAATGTGCATCACCTATTTCGCTTCCTCTATCTTCCGTCTCTCTATCATCCACTGATGCACATCAAACATGCTGTTTCAGTCATAATAAAGTTTTGTAATGCGCCAAGGAACCAGCAAACTATCATCATGCCAAGGGGAAACTAAACAAACTGGGATCATTTCTGTTTCGAATGTGGTATTGCCGTGGGCATCCGATTGCTACAATCTATTTAATGGAAAAGAGGACCATAGCTATTGCTACCAAAATCAAGTGTCTGTGATATTCCTGTGTTGTACTAGGCATATTGGTACTTTCTCTCCCGAAAGTGGTGGGGTGGTTGGCACCCCAACCATCACTTTGGTATCACCCTGTATCTTACCTATACCCCGATGGATATTTGTTTTTGCATAAAAAGGGGCGTAAAATCCAATTGACAATTAAATTAAATAATTTGGCATCAAAAATTGTTTTCTGCAAGGCGGCAACAACCTGAAGGAGTGGCAACCACCCTCTCCTCTTCGGTAGACGAGGGTTAAGTAAGCAGTATTTTAAAGACTATACCACCAATTTTGTGTGAAATATCGATTATATATTTATTTCTTGGACATTCCAAATTCTTAAAACATTCATTTCTGGTCAACAAAAATAGAATAAATTGTTCTGTTATAGATCATTTCTTTGTCTTTGTTTTATGTCTTTGTTTTATGTCCGCTCTAGCGTGCCATAGTTTTGCAGTCAATAGCGCTGTACATAAATGTTTTACTTTGTTCTTTTACCAGGCTTGGCCGCCATCCTCTGTTTCATTATATTGATCGTGACTGCTCCCTCTGTGGATACTTCGTACGATCAAAGTGCTTCATCGCATGCTTTGCACATGACTTTTTTCAACCATTAAACCATTTAAAATACCTCTAGGCAATGTGCTCACCTATTTCGCTTCCTCTATCTTCCGTCTCTCTATCATCCACTGATGCACAGCTGTTTCAATCATAATAGAAGGTTGTAATGCGCCAATGCATTAGCAAACTTCATGCCTATAGGGGAAACAGTGGCTGGCGGTCCCTAGTTTGCAGAAATCGGCTTTTATAACTCACTTTATTAGGTGTGTATTTTTTTTATTAATTATTACACAGTTCGCCCCGATGTTTTTATTGACTTTTGTAAAAATGGAATCTATAAATTTCCAGGGTTTTTGATAGAGAAGTCATTGCAGTTCAATAACCCTGACCATAAAAAGGGGCGTAAAATGGCAATTGACAATTAAATGAAATAATTTGGCATCAAAAAAGGGTTTTAGCAAGGCGAAAAACAACCTGAAGGCGTGAAAACTACCCCCACCCCTTCGGTAGACGAGGGTTAAGTAAGCAGTATTTTAAAGACTATACCACCAATTTTGTGTGAAATATCAATTATTTATTTCTTGGACATTCCAAATTCTTAAAACAATCATTTCTGGTCAACAAAATAGAATAAAGTGTTTGGTTATAGATCATTTCTTTGTCTTAAAAGGGGCATTCCTGATCTTGGCATTGACTACAATACCGTAACATCGCAGCAAACGCGACGCGGTTGTGTCGAACTCGACGCGGTTGTATCAAACTCAACGTTTTATGTCCGTTCTAGCGTGCCATAGTTTTGCAGTCAATAGCGCTGTACATAAATGTTTTACTTTGTTCTTTTACCAGGCTTGGCCGTCATCCTCTGTTTCATATAATGATCGTGACTGCTCCCTCTGTGGATACTTCGTACGATTTAATAAAGTGCTTCATTCCATGCTTTGCGCATGACTTTTTTAACGATGAAACTATCCAAAATACCTCTGGGCAATGTGCATCACCTATTTCGCTTCCTCTATCTTCCGTCTCTCTATCATGCACTGATGCACAGCAAACATGCTGTTTCAGTCATAATAAAGTTTTGTAATGCGTCAATGCATCCGCAAACGTCATGCCCATAAGGGAAACAGTAAGACGAATTGGGAATCATTTCTGTTTCATATGCGGTATTGCCGTGGGCACCCCCATTGCTACAAATCTATTTAATGGAAAGAAGAGGACCATAGCTTATTGCTATTAAAATCAGTGTCTGTGATATTCCTGTGTTGTATTAGGCATGTTGATACTTTCTCTTCTCCCGAATTTGGGTTGGTGTGGTTGGCACCCCAACCATGCACCTTTGGTATCACCTGTATCTTTACCTATACCCTGGTGATGTTTTGTTTTTGCATAAAAAGGGGCGTAAAATGCCATTGACAATTCAAATTAATTAATTTGGCATCAAAAAATGGTTTTGCAAGGCGGAAAACACCTGAAGGAGTGGCAACCACCCCCCCTTCGGTAGAACAGGTTACAGGGGCATTCGTGACCCACGCCTCGTCACCCTCCTTACCTAAAAAAATGTTGATATTTTTATATCATCTGAACCGTTAGACCTAGTAATCCACGTGTGCCTAATCTTACTGCAAATCGGATCGCATCTGAAAAATTCGCAAGTTGTTTTTCAGCCAGAAATTACACCACAGTAGCCTATGGGACCGTGGAACAAGCAATTATGGGGTTATGGGGGAATCATAGTGTTCCTCTTTGTACAGAGGTCAACCTTAAAAGTTCAGCTGATTTATTTTAAATACTTGCAAATTATTGCTGAGGTAAGAGGACTCCTAAACACTTCAAGCGCCGTCGAGCTGCTGCCCAGGGGACGGTCCGAACAGGTCCGTGACACAAGTCCTTATTTCTCTTTGTTTACGACATAAGTATTATTTCTCTTTTGGTGACACAATTCATTATTTCTCTTTTTTCTAAGGTTGCCTCCGTTAATAGACTCGACTTCCTGGAATGGAGGAGATGGTCGATGTCCTGCCTGAGATGTGCGATATTTCTTTCTGCGACGTCAGTGCTTTCTGACTAGGTCCCTGTGATGTAGGGTAGAATCGATGATGTCGAAGCTATGAAGGTGGGCGTGTCTTGTCTTCAAGTTCTGGAACCTTCTAATAACTGAGTCGAGTTGAGCCCTGGTTGACTGAAGTTGCAAATCTGATGTGCTGGTTGATTCTGTTGAGAATGGATTTACTAATGCGTCCGATTTCGCTTTTGGCCGGGTTTATATGATTCTGCATGGTAGCTTGTTGGCAAAATTCTCTTTGTGGTCTTAAGCGGGGGTTTGTGTACGAATGCTTTGCTTACTTTTTACTTGCAAATTAATTTTGAGACAGGCTGTATGGCGACAGCCCCACGATCCACACGGAAGCTCGTACCATATCAGTGATTACGGCACTTTTGCACCAGGTTGGTCACACATTCCTAATCAATGTAACTGTGTGATAAAAACCAAAGGATTATCGTCCTTTCATTCCCATTTCCTTCCAACTGCCTATAAAAATCAACAATGGGGAACATGTAATAAGTAGTGGGGTAAATGTTGTACAGGGGCCAGTAACAGAGGCTAATTGTTTTAAAACCTACACCAACTTATTCTCTTGTCATCAGGATAAAAAAGGTATAGTTTTGCCATAACGGGCCATTATTTTCAGGATTATAGGCAAATAACGGTCCGGGATAACGGTTCAAGTCATCCTGGGGTAAGCCTTCTCAGAGTACTCGGCTTTTTGAGAAACTAGTCTCAAATTGTTTTGTATGGTGTCATATCCGATAACAGAAAAGGGCATATTTTCTCTGCATTTGACATGATAGTATGTAAATAATGGTAAGCGTTATGACCATTATGGGAGAGCGTTGCCTATCGGTTAGGTTGCTTGCCTCTGGCGCAAATTTACATCAAAATTCCCGGGTTCGAATCCCCGGTGGGGTCGTGGCACATGCTGGGATTTATTCGGGTATATATCAATTCTGGATTTGATTGTATAATACCAGCATTGATTAAATACAGAATACCGCTCTCCTCCTCCATGGTTCACTTGGAATTGGGAATGATCATGAAAGCATCCGTCCTTCGGAGGGGACGTAGCCGTCGGTCCCGTGTAACAGATAGTCACAACTGTACATGCACATCGCAGGCAGTGCGAGATAAGAGTAGGGTGTAAACCCCTGACTGTTTCCCATCCGCCCCAGTCTCAAATAGCGGGCCATGTTAGGAGCGTTTCACGTATCATGGATACACGCGGGCCGGAATCATCACACTAGCTGAAAACTCCCTGGACACCTGACCCACCACAAGTCATTTCCAATAACTTGTGGACACGAGCAAACAAACAAGGACCCCATTGAATAAGTAGACCATTGTTACATTTTGACGTCTAATTACATGACCCAATGGTGAAATGAGTGAAAGTATTAGTCCTTGTCCTGTGGGGAATAGTGAAGAATTTGAAAAAGAACGGAGCCTTCGGAAAATGTTTATCCAAGGATGACCTTGAATGTTATTGGCCTATCAACTATTAAATTTACCCATGATTACTTTTTTAATCCTTGGGACATGGGCCAAAACGTTGATATAGATTTCGGTAGTAGTTAGAATATACCTAATTTATATTTTTCCCCTGTACAAACCTTTCCCCCTGCAAATACATTGTTCTCAGCTACTTATACTTCTTGACTTGCATGTTATTTCTTCATATTTCTAAGATAACAACACCAAATCGGTTCTATTGCAATGATTTTGAGGGTCACACCATTATTTTACTTAGTTGTTGCCCCAACCACAAAACAGGATGGAGCGTCAAAAATGTTTTTTGAGGGGTTTTTTTACTCGTCAAGGAACCTATGATTCAGATCTGATGGATGCCACTGCACACCCTTGAGCATTTTGAAATATAAGATGGCCACCAAAATGACTGCCTTCGACCATATATACGCCAATCTCAGCTCCCTGGGCTACTTAAAGCGTCTTGGTGGCTTTGGCTAGGTTTTAGGGGGCAAGGAAGATTTCGTCTTATCTAAAACATCTGAAATCCTTCTTTACATAGAATTCCAAGATGGCCGCCAAGCTTGGCTGACAACAATCCCCCACAAACATACTATTAGTTATATATAAACTTCTGTAGGATTTATGAGACTGTTTTTGTGGTTTGAGTAGGTTTTCAGGGGTGGTAAGAAACCCTTCATGGAAACCCTCTGTTTATAAAAAAACGGTTGCCGAACTTGGCCGTCGATTCATCAATTGCGAGATAACATAATGTGAAGAATAGGTAATTGTCCGTAGGACTTGTACCGTGGCCAAGACATTGTTGAGTTCACCAGTGTGTTCTCACTGTGAATTTTAAACCTGGCTCATCTGGGTGTGCGATTGAAGCAGCAGCCCACACAGGGAGGCAGTCACTGCACTACACAGACCAGCAGGTGAGACGTGGCTCACACCGACGTTGTATCCAACAGTAGTGCGTTTAAGACCAGGAGTTTCATCAGAGTCACATTGGGAGCGTGGATTTATGTTATTAAGGCAATATGGCCGAAACCTCAATCGGAAGTATCTTAAAATCTATGACGAATTACAATGTTAAATGTTTGAACCACACTTGCACGATTCCTCAGTCCTTCATGTTAACCCTCGCCACTCTTCCTCAGCCGCCAGGTTTTTCCATCTATTTGGGCAGTTAACATCTAGTACACTCACAAAACCAGTGCAAGCCAGCTGGGCCAAAGAACTTCTGCATTGTGTTGGGAACACGGAGGATCAGGCTGTAAACCCACAGTGAAATCGGTGTAGTACTTCAGGAGATGTTGGTGGAAATATTTGCGTACTGTCACAGGGGTACAGGACTTATTTGGGTCGTCTCGGCCATCATAGGTGCATGGTGCAAAAGGGGTGGGTCCATTTATGATGCTTCCAAATACAACTGGCAAATGGGCATGCTTGGCATTCTCTGGGAATATCTGTAGTTGGTGGCAAAAACCTTTAGCTTCGATGATATATACCTGCTTTTTGCCACTTTTGACAACCCGTTGTTACAATCTCTTCTGTGCCAAGTTTATAATGTTTAACGGCTATTAAAGCCTTCAAAGCACTTTCACTAAATTGCTTTGTAAATCCCTCACGTGGAGCATGGTATTTCGCAACCGGAAAATGTCTATCAGTTATGATGGGAGCTAGCTAGACCTCCATCAAGAGATGGACAAATGAACTTAACGGGAAGGTAGAAGTACAACTAGCAAGATGAAACACAATTGGCTCGTCATCAACATTGTTTGATGCAACTGATCCCCTGGTGGGTAGTAGCTACGACCCGTTGGAGCATGATAACACTCACAAGGCAAAATTAAAGGGTGACTGTACAGGACTTCGTCGAGTTGATGGCTCTCTGAAATACATTACGGGCAAAAACTGAGTCAAGCAGAGTGTATCCTTATATTCGACCCGCTCCTCTGATGTACAGCTCTGGGGTGGTACTAGAGTGGTCTTGCTGGCAAGGTGCGGCGTCACCAACTCATCCAAACCCTCTGTCACCTCAGCAGGTGTCTTAATTTTACTTGGAAAAAGTTCCGATATCGGACCCTGATTGTCAACAGTTGGTGTTAGATCAAGTGGAGAGCCTACAAGCCTCCAATACCACAAATTACCACAGACTTGTAGTGACAGGATCCAGCTTGATCCTAATGAAGACAAACACGGGGGCTGTGATACCGCCGCTACTGATCTCAAAACAAATCATTAAGAGGCTGATGTATATTACCCACAGTTCGCAAATGTTGCCAAATAGGTGACCAGTGGTCAATAATCTGTGAGACAACTAATGTTTTCATCTGGTCTTTGAGGCAGACAAATTCCATATCACAACTATGACAGAAATTTCCACCTGTAAGCAATATCCACGTAAGGAATGGGGAACCTTAAACAGGTTCACACATGATTCGGTCGTTTCAACGCAATATGCATCGATGGGGGCTGCGACAGATCTTAGGCATGCCAATGTGGCTCTCCATCACAGACTGCGGATTAACATTATAAATGAGTGCCACTACCTTTCGTCAACAGTGGTATGACTTTAAAAACCAAACAGTAAACAGTGAGCTGGCTCACCAACTTCAACACATTAGATGCTGCCTCATTACCGCAAGAAAAGTTTTCATTCTGATATTGTACGCTATACATTCTTAGTAAACTCCACTTTGTCAACTTTGATAGAGGGGGTACCAAGATCCCAAGCGTAACCATGATGACATTGGGGGAAAATGCCAGAAGAGAATGCAGAGATAGTGCCACAACTGCTCACGGTCATGCTTGTCTGGTGAGATACAGTAGCTCACCATGTGGGGATGGCAGAGCAAATGTAGTTAAAGTGCTTTGAAAGGCCGTTTAAACTTGATAAGCTTGGCACATTGTGCCCAGATGGATGAAGTCATTACAGAAGCTACTGGATTTGTTGCAGCGTGCTAAGTAACCAAGCCTAAAGGACATGTTTGATGTTTAATAGATATGTATTGTAAAAAAGGGGCAAAAAAGACAAGTATTAACATCATCGAATGTAAAGGCCTGCACCAACTTACATTAATTTACAGAAAATGCAAGCTGTCCATTTGCAATTTGTTGGAAGGATGCATTATAGAGGACCCACTCTCCTGGATCCATGCACCTATGGATGGCTCAATGATGACCCAACAAGTCCCTTATGCCCATAACAGTGCCAGTGATGTTCTACCCAGCACCTACAAAAGTACATTAAAGTGATTCACTGCGGATCTACAGCTGATTCTCCGTTGTTCCACACCCAAAATGTAGATGGTCTGTTTAGGCCCAGTGTTTGAACTACTTTTTGTGAGTGTGTGTGTAATAGGATAGGTAAATGCCAAAACGATGGATGGACTGGGCTGCTGAGGAAAGTGGTGGAGAGGTTGAGAGGAAGAAACTGAAGCGAAGTACAATTTGCTTTCACATTTATGTTGAGTATTGAGCCATAGATTTACGAAATTTCAAATGGAGGTTTAGCCATTATCAATAAGAACTTATTATAAAAAGCCCATGTTCCCCAAAGTTACTTGAAATTCTGACCTCACACTTGACCCGTATGAAACGGGTGGTAGCGTACGGGTAATAATTGTCTCTCCTGCTCATCATCACATGCACAGATGAGTCAGGTTTTTGAATTCACAGTGAGAAAACCAGTAGTGCACAGTAACTATTAGCCATGACAATCCTAAGGTCAATGGCTGTTCTTCATCTTAAATGTTATTCCCGTAGTTATGAATCGATGTGTCTTAGCCAACCGTTTTTATTGCTATATAAAAGGGGTTTTCATGTAAGCTAAAAAGTAAATAATTCTTTGCCCCCAAAACCTACTCAAAAGCCACCACACACACACACCACACACACACCAAACACAAGTCTCAGGGGCTTAACAGAAGCGAGATTGAGTGAGATATAATTTTTGTATATGTAGTGAGCATCTTGGCAGCCATCTTGATTTCAATGTAAAAGAAGGATTTCAGAGTTATTATACGACAGAAATACGTTGTTGACCCTAAAAAACCTAGCCAAAAGCCACCAAGACGGACCGTATGATAGAGCCGGGGAAGCCAGCTATATGGCACTTCTATATGTTGTGGCGGTCCATTTGGTGGCCATCTTGGGAATTCAAAATGCTCCAGGGTGCTGCAGGTGACATCATGCAGATCCTGAATTAGTAGGTGTTGAAGAGTAGAAACCATCAACAACTGGTGTGGCCGCTATTCCAGGTCTAACAGAACTCTGGGTTTCGGCCTAGACTATATTGGGATATATACTATTACTTCACTATATGACTTATCTGCTATATAACAGTTCCTTCAGTTCTATTGCCAAACTTATTCCTTTTCGTATCATAAATAAGGTCTTCGATCAAGTATATTTAAAGAACAAAGGCGGCTATTTTTACGAACTATTGATAGCTCAATTAATATCAAACGATTGACTAACACCAAGGAAGAACACAAACACATCATAATCCACCTAAGTCATACAATGATGCCAAAGACTTCACATGGTTTTGTCTTTAATGGAAATAAATTCTTATTTTTGTAACACCAAATGTGTTACAACTCACTTATTACGTAAACACCCTGGACTCATACGCATCGATTCTAAATTTACAGGAATAGATTTAGAATGAAGGACTAGTCTGTATAATTCTCATGAGTTATTTTTTGCAACTGAAAGATTGTATGAAGAGGAAGAAAACAGTGTACGAACATATGAATCGCCGCTCAATTATGTGTTGTAGTAAGTGTCCGTACGGACAGTAACGACTAAAATATCCGATTTTGTCCTTATTAGGTTGCTTTTAGTCTTATCACTGGCAGGGTGAGTTAGGATACCTATACTTGTTACAGACGAAAATCTGATTTTTTATGATTTTTTTTCGATTGTCTGATTCAGCAAATCACTGATATTGCCTTTACCACATGTTAAAGAATTGCAACCATGTAATAAGTATGTATTTTTTGAGGGCACACTCTTCAAACGGTGCCTGTTTTTCTTCAAACATCTGTTAGTGGACATCTCCTATATGTTTGCTTTTTTTTGATTGGTTTGGATTTATGTTGGATTACGTGCGTGATCTACACAAATGAAAAAAGTATAAAATAAAAGTTCGGTTTCTTTGAAATTCTTTCCGAAAAATCATTATTTACCATTAAATATTCCCAATGAAAAAATGTACCCTAGATTCAATCTGCATCGTTTCGGCTTTTGGCCATGTGTCAAAGGTCAATGGACCTCGCCGTCAGTTCAAATAGATACCAAAACAAATGTTAAAATTTTGTACCCAACCGCGATATAGAACTGGCCTTGGTTTAATATTAACCCCTCTGTTGCTCTCTCACTACGTTTCCATAAATGAGAGCTAGTCCAGGCAGAAGTGGAATCTAGTGTAGTAAAACCTTAATAACATATCTCTTTGTGAGCAGAGTCTCCCTGACTCGACACATTTCGTTATAAAGACACAATACGACCACGACTGTTACAAAAATGTGAAAGAAAAATTTAATATATTGAGCATTGTATTCACAGTATTGCATTAATAATTATAAACACATTCACAAAATGTTAAATTATATTACAATGACACTTGAGTATTGTCCGATTATGCTGTAGATTGTTTTTGTTTATACAACATTTTGGGGTACACTTTCAGTAATAAAGTAATTCCCATTTCGCTTATCTTTCTAAGGCTGTGTACCAATACGATACAATACATGTTTCATGTTGTCTCCCAGAAAACATTTACAAATTGACCTAATCATCATTTTATCCTTGCTAATAATGCCTCAAAATGTGTACACCTTGATCGAGAACAGAGCATTTATTCACCTAAAAACAACGGCTGTTGCTCAAGAAAGTGAAAATAACTCCCCATGTTGTTA
>JAMKCH010051023.1:0-10388 GCA_023653785.1 Ophioderma brevispina
ATTCTTATATCATCTGAAATCGTACGCTTAGTAAAATCCATGTGTACCTACTCGTACGTGCCAAATGCGTTCGTATCTGTAAGAAATTGGCAATTTTGTAATTTCCTTCTACAGCAAACAGTGGCCGATGGGGACCGTGGAAACAGCAATTATTTGCTCATACCCAAAACCGCAAGATTGGGATCACTCAACAGTTTGTGATTAGCTTTTCTCAAAGAGATCTAGTGAACAATGTACACGAAGGTGCTGGATCACGAAATATGCCTTTTACTTTTCGAATTGTAATGTTTATCTTGTATTTGTATCTCCAGGTCTCTTTTGTTCAACTCGAGAACATGTACTTTTTCCTCAATGTTCTTATTAAAATTCGAGTTTGAAATAGTATTAAAAAGTTTATGACCCCCCCCCCCTTCATTTTCCTTGAAAACTTATAACCCCCCCTTTTAAAACCTATAAAAAAGTTACAGCCCCCCCCCTCGTTTGCTCCCGGCCCCGCTCCGGTAAATAATGAACGCTCCCTAAATTACCTGGCACACTCAAACTCACTCAAACTCCAGAAACTTCCCCTGCAAAGTAATCTCTATCAAAAACATAATACCCCTTAAACATACGCGCCATGGCTACAGATCTATGCGCTCTTTAGCCATTCGCACCGATACACTCTAAATAATCAAATATATCAAACCGAGCCCTATTATAATTATTATACAACACCCCAAAACCAAATTTTTTCACCCTGGTTTCCAGTTGATAGTGGAATAGCCTCTACTTTTTTGTATGTGGAGGTATTGAATTGAGGGATTAGTATGTGAAAACTTTAGTCATTGTATTTGTGATATTGTGCGCTATAGCCATGAGCGGTTGGGCCATTCACAGTCCAAATCATAGTCAAAGCATAAAACCCTAGAATTCCAAAGAAAAGCGCAAACTAAATCCAAGAATAGTTTCAGTGAAAGCAGGTGAAGCTGATTTTATGAAGAGTGAAGATAAAAGTTCTGCATTGGCCAACACAGTGGACTGAAGCCTTCTAAAATTTATTTGATTATGGGGGGTTTTTTCGTAGGCAATGTTTAAACCAATTCTTGGGTAGACACATAGTATACAATACAAGTATGGAACTGAACAAGAGAAACCACGTAACTTTTTTGTACTTGGCCATTTTTCTTTCAATCCGATCCTCTTTTTGTATTGCGAGGAAGATATCGAAGATTTTCTGGGTTTTTCCGTCCCTCTATTTTTAGTAATGGACGAAGTCCAGACTCCGCCCATAACTCTAAACTACCATCAACTGGATCTAACTATAGTTTTGCAAGAATAACATAATTTGCATTGACAAGGGTAAAATAACATCAAATGCCAATTAATAATTATGAATTTCCAAACAATTTTAATCTAAGTCATAAGTACCTCCCGTAACCTTTTCAATAAGACCGCTAACTGATAAATATTAAGATTAGTTTAGAATACACAAATTAACTACAGTCATTCGGTAACATTGTTATCTAAAGCATGCAGTAATGTGAAATTTTTTAACAATTGCCAATATCTTGATATTAGACCTTTTTGTATTATTATTATTATGCAATGTATACCTATGCTGCTAAGTTTTGTATTATAAGTTTTATATAATGTTATACAATAAATAAATACTTTGAAGTCAATATTACACATTACTTACATGTACGTGTGCTAACTTAAATTCTAATCACTACTTTTTCTCAGAATTTGAGCATTTATTACTATTTCGTTTTGCTATATAACTAGGCTAGGCTGCTAAACTTTGTATTGTTTATATGTATGAAATTTTACACAATAAACAATAAACGAATACAAAATACACTATTATTTACACCGTATTAATCACATTAATACACTTTACGTTTGAGCATCTCTTTGCCAAATATTCTCAAAACCAGGAAATTTGTTCGCGGATTTTACACAAATATCCCTTAACGCAACAGAAAAATACCATTTCGTCGAAAAGAGAATTTTGGAGTGAGTCCAAAATGAGCTCTATAAGCTAGACGCTGTTTGGACCATGACTTAGACACAACAAATTCTCATTTTAAGCGGCATGTTTTAAGATTTTTGAGTAGCGTTTCTATTGTCGAAAAATTTACAAAATTGCTAACAAGTGGCCCAAAATGCAATTAAAAAAGAATTCGTATTTTTACAACTAAAAACAAAACAAAACGACAACTCATACCACCTCATTTTTGTAACATTTTATCTGAATCAACTTGTTTTCCTTACATTACACACTTTCTAAATACATACATAACGCTTTTGACTATCTTGTCATTGTCAAAATTGGTATAGTCTATAATACAGGAATAAACTTCATTTTTATTAGATTAAGCAAAACGTTTGCAAACGAGCGCTAAATCATCATCGTTTGGAAGTCACTTAATCGCAATAACGTAACCTCTCATCTGTGATTGGTCAAATTCCAACTTAAAGGGACATAACAAGATACGACAAAAAATGCCCCCCCACCCCCTTCACAAAAAATTTAAAAAGCCAAATTAAAAAAAAACTTAACATTAAATAAAAAACACTGACGCGCCCGACACAACACCTCAATGAAGTATAAAAGGGTAATATATGATAAAATAGAAAATATATTTATTTTTTGCTTTTTTTAAGTTTTTTAACTTTTTTAATTTTGTGATTTTTTTAATTAAAACAACATGGCAGATTAGCATTGTTTTATAAGGTGCAGGTTTTCTAAGACAAAACTATTTGTGCACGATGCGAATCCAATTCTAATAAACGAATTGCTTAAAATCCACATGGTTATATGGCCAATATCCAATACAGTCAACCATACGAATCAATGTCAATTGCAAGACAATTCAGGAACAACCTTAAAACCTAAAACAAATAAAATATTAAAAGTTTTTTTTTCAGCAGACGTAGACGACATAAAATAATTTTTTTAAAATTGAACTTTGTGCAGTGTCAACCTTCGTCTGGACAAAGGCTACAATGGCTACCATCACGAAATTTATGAAAAATTCATATTAAGATTTTATCTTATTATTTTCTTAGAAAAAAATACACACAAGATTTTTGTTAATGTTTTAATTTAAGGCGATGTCCTCATTAGCAAAACAAAGTGTAAATACAATTAAATTATGTCTTACAATTACAGAATCCACTGTCATTCACAAACTACAACAGCAATAAAACAGTTCTTTGTATATTTATTCTTCGTCAGTCCCTCCTTCATTCTGATTCCTTCCCCTCTCCGAACGTCTCAGTAGTCTCTCCTCTCTCTCCTCATCAGTGGATGTCTTGTGGTGTTTTGCTGCTTCTCCGTCGTCCTCATTCATTGTATACTCACCAGAGGTCTCCTCACTTTGGCTTCCTCCTTGACTTCAGTTATTTTCATAGTTATATTCTTGGTCAACTTTGCTGTGAGTATTGTTGCTGTCCGATTCTTGAGGTTTCGCTTTGCTTCAACAGACAACACACCGGCGGATGAGCAGCGTAAAAACACAAAAGACTTCAAAGTCTCAGCCTCCACAGTCGGCATGGAAGGTGGTAGGAGCGGCCGATTTCACGATGAAAAAATCATTCCGTGACGCTGAACTACTCTTTGTTTAGCTTGAATCTTGAGTTCGTTGCCCACCCGCTTAATTTCAATATCGTCAGGTTGGAATGATTTCAAGTCCCAATACACTCGAACGATTACTATCAAGATCTGCATCCAATCTTTCAGTGGCCGCTAGACCGCTTCTGGTTTTGTTCATTTTCTGAAGACTGCCTGCTCTTATGTGTCTGTGTCAGTCACTTGAAGGTTTTCGCGCCGCCGTACCTTGTTTACTTCACTCTTTACCACGTCTTGGTTTTTTATCTGTAAGTTCCATCACGTTTTTCATTTTTTCGTTTGACAATTGCATGCACATGCCTTAGCATCGCTGTCCTGAGCTGAGGCTAGGCGATTCCATTCTCTTCCACATCGCCTCTGCTAAGCAGCCATCATTGCCAGAGCCAATCAGATTTTCGTCGTCTGCAACCCACGACTCTTGCTGGTTGACAACATCCGCTGACAAACCATATCTTGGAGTGGATCTCGGTAATAACGGGTGGGAACTACGACTTCTCAACTCTTGGTGATAAGATGGGGTGAAATCATTGATTTTGGGTACAATTAATAGGCGTAACGTCTGCGATGCCAATCTCAGCACGCTGGAGATGAGTAAAGTCGAACTGCCATGTTGATGTACTTAGGCTTAATGTCAAAAGTCCAGATACGCTGGCGATATTGGAGCTATTGGTACCAGATAAGTGTTGAACCCAAGGTGCTGATAACCTTAAGTACAACCAAGTGGACTACTATCCCGTGTATGTATATAGCTCTGCGCTTTAAGACCTTCCTGTATTTCACAGTAATTTTTCACTTTCAGAGTTTGAATGAACCAGGGAAACAAAGCCACCTTTTTGATATTTGTTTCCATCGGTGCGATTTCATGAGAGCAGAAACCGCGAGAAACATCCATACTCTCTAGACCTATTTTTTTATCAGACGGACTTTCGACATTCGACCCAAACAACACACGACGATAATGCTAGAAGCTTCCCGAATGCTTGGTGGCGCTAACATCCAGCAGGATAAGCAAGTTCAAGGTTAGCACAAGGTATATCTAGAAATACGTGAAACAAAATTTCCCAAATCCTACAAAAAAACAATCAACTTTCCGGATATTTTTGCTATGCTGTCCTAGTATGATGTATAATTTTATTGGTTAAGCGTTGCACTTCTGGTTCTACTTTAATTTTCAAAAGAAATCTTTTCATTCACACGAATTGTTATAATTTGCAAATTGCGAGGCTGGCCTTTGTGACTAATTTTCTATTTAATGGAAACGGCGTGAAAGGTCGTAAAACCCGTTGGTAATCAATATTCGGAAGCGTCTGTCATTATGCCAGCCAGCAAAGTTCTGGTATTCGAGCAAGATGGATCACAACTCAGCTTCTTCTAATATAAAGTAATGATAGTGTAAGCTACCAATCTTCTGAAGAGAACTTTCGTGAAGAAGTGCAATTTATAAACACTTCATCCAGCGAGTGACTTTATACATTACTGAGCATCACACATAACTGATGCATTACCACCACAGCATGTCTGCCAGTAAAATAACTGCCGTTGGCATTGATTTGGAACAACTTATTCCTGTGTTGGAGTGTTTTCCAGAATGTCAAAGTTGAATTATGCCATGACCAAGGAACAGGACCACACAAGCTATGGTTGCTTCAACGACACACACCGAGAGAATATTGGAGATGCGAGCGGAAAAAAACCAAGTATCAAATGTAAGTTAGCATACGGTTAAAGCATGTATAATGGTTCGGTACTTGTTTTTTTCTTCCTGGGGCCTCACGGATAAACTCAGGCATTTATGGGTAACAACATATCGTAACCTTAGTACTAAGGATTTCAAAATGAAATTTAGAATATTTGAAGATAATGCTATTTTTAGCATTGATTCCAATATCATAAATTTAAATAATAAAATTATATTTTAAACGGTTCTGCTATCTGTGATATCCGGTAAATTGATATGTTTTGACAGAAAACTTTACATCCGTATAAAAATCAAGAATTTTCACAATGTGTTCTTTATTTAATGTGAAATCTCTCTTATGTCAACGCACTAAAACCGAAGTACATAATAATAACTATTTTCCAATTTCATGTTACTCTTATCCTTATATTTTTGCCAAACTTCGGGGTTTGGTATTGATAGTAATTATTTGGTTGGTTATATAAAATACACAGTAAAGAACACTACACATACTTACCCTAACACTTGCCGTAACCCAATTTCCTTGGAATTGGACGCCAAAATGCTGAATCTAATTCGAATTGAATTTCTAACATAAAACCATTTGAGTATTAGCAGATTACCCAATATAAAATCATAATTCCAATATTATTGGGTTGATTACAATATATCGTATATTTCTACATATTATACACCTATGTAATTCTCATGCTAGGCACGTAGAGACCCATGCACGTTTTCCAATGTGTCTGTCTGTGTCTTCTTTAAATTGCAGAAAGTGCAATTACAGTTGATTTCCTTTGCTTGGCACCACACTCGACTCGGACCTGTCTGTGAACTTGTGCTTAATAAAGCAGCATTAGAGTTCTGAATGGTCGCGTAAAGTGAGAATTAACATTATAATGTATGTAGCGTCCTCGTAATTCTGTAATGTGGTATTTTTGTTAAAAATGTTTTTTCTCCTCAAATCCCTAGTCTAAGTATCTACTAAAAAACCGTTTGATATTATATTGTTAGAGTGAGCCTTCAGAATCAAGTGATAATTCTTCGTGTAAATCAACCCCACAACGCCCCCAACACAAACAAACACACACAAATACACACAACACACACCGCACGCACACACACAGCACTACACACCCCACACACTCTCTCTCTCACACACAATCCCACAACACACGCATAACACACACACTCTCTCCCACCACATACACCACGCAACTTAC
The DNA here is from genome assembly GCA_023653785.1 of Ophioderma brevispina. Classification (NCBI taxonomy): domain Eukaryota; kingdom Metazoa; phylum Echinodermata; class Ophiuroidea; order Amphilepidida; family Ophiodermatidae; genus Ophioderma; species Ophioderma brevispina. The sequence goes on from JAMKCH010051023.1 coordinate 6,518, forward strand.
AATACATACAATAATAAAAATAAAATATATTTTTGTAATAAAATCAGAATCCGAATTTCCACTTAGCACTTTCATGTTTTTATATTGGTGACAATCAACTTTTACTACGTAAATGTGAGTCTTACTTTTGCGCCTATTTTGAAACTTTCCATTTCTCACTGGTAATAGTTTTTAATATTTTTCGTCTCCATGACCATATTTCTGAGAGGAATAATGGATCTGTCGCCCTTCCTAATCATTCTGCCAGACTACTGATTTAACGTTGTGTCACAAAATGGATGAATCCAAGGATGAATAAACATAATGAATAATTAATTATTATTATCATCATCAAGTGCTCACCGATTTGTTACTTTTTTATCTTTTTTCTATACATAACTCCCAAGAATACCATATTCGACGCTAAGCGTCTGATTGGGCGCAAGTTTGGTGACCAATCCGTTCAATCCGACATGAAGCACTGGCCATTTCAAGTTGCTCAACAAAGAAGGCAAACCAATGATGAAAGCAGAGTATCTGGGAGAGGAGAAGACATTCGCACCAGAAGAACTCAGTTCAATGGTTTTTTTGCAAAGATGCAAGAAGACCGCAGAAGCGTACCTGGGAGGAAAATTCAGAGATTGTTGTTACTCACCGTACCGGCATCCTTCAATGACTCGCAAGCCAAGCAACCAAGGATGCGGGATGTTATTGCTGGACTGAATGTACTTCGAAGCATTAATGAGCCCACAGCGGCTGCTCTTGCTTATGGACTTGATAAGAAACTAGAGGCGAGAAAAACGTACTGATCTTTGACTTGGGAGGCGGTACATTTGACGTGTCTGGTGTTGACATTGAAGATTGAATCTTTGAGGTGAAATCCCAGCCGGGGACACCCATCTTGGAGGTGAAGACTTTGAAACAGACTTGTGAATCCTTTGCTGCGAATTCAAAAACAAAGAAAATCAAGAAAGACATGATCAATCACCAATAAGAGAGCCCATGCGCCGTCTCTAACTGCAGCATAAAGAGCTAAACGCCCGCTTCCGAGCAGCACACAGCCAACTCGAAGTCGACTCGTTGTTTGAAGGCTTGACTTTTTATACCAGCATCACAGTGCAAATTTGAAGATCTGTGTTCTGACCTCTTCCGCCAGTGCTTGCAGCCGGTAGAGCGGGCTCTTCTGGACTCAAGGTTGATAAAAGTAAGATTGATGAGGTTGTACTTGTGGCGGGCCACTCGTATTCCAAAGATCCAAAACTAATTACAAGATTACCTCAACGGCAAAGAGCTTAACAACCTAAACCCTGATGAAGCTGTAGCGTATGGTGCAGCTTTCAGCAGCGATTTTGCTGGGTATCACAAGCGCCGAGTAAAGGACTTCTTACTGGTAGATGTTGCTCCACTGTCCTCTCGAGAATTGAACCATCTTGCGGTTCATGACAAGCTCATCGAGCGCACATACTCGCATTCCAACAAGACCTCTCAGAATCACCACATATCAGACAATCAATCGGCACGTACTATCCAAGTTTATGAAGGAGAACGGGCAATGACCACATACAACACCAACTCGGAGTTTTGACTGCCTGCGTATACCACCCGCGCACCAGAGGTGTCCCCAAAATCGAGTCACCTTCGAATTGATGCCTTAATGGTATTTTAATGCTTTTCAGCTAAAGATCAGAGCACAGGCCGCACTAATCAAATCACAATAACCACCGTAATAAGTCGACTCTCCAAGAGGACATTGAACGAATGCTGAATGATGCCGAGAATACAAAGCTGAAGAAACGCCCACAAGAAGAGGATTACGGCAAGAAACAGCCTAGAAAGCTATGCATTTGGAGTGCATCTGCCATCAATGATAGTAACGTAGAAGATCGCTCTCAGCAAGCCTCTGATAAGGAAACGTGTTGAACGCTGTTTAAGATAAGCTTCTCTCTTGGGTTGGAAAATAACTCTGTTATGGCAGAGAAGAAGATTGCACACAAACTAGCGAACTCAAACAGCAGGCGCACCATCATATGAAACTCACACAGGCACCACATAGCAGCAACCAAAAAGTAGTGACATTCGCAACAAGGCCCCACTGTTTGACGAATTTGACTAGAGAAACGAGACGTGTATGTTGGTATTTTGTATTTTGCAAACCACTTATATGTAAGACGCTGTCAGATAAATAACCCAGCTGACACAAAACACGGTCAAATATTTGAAATACTTCTGGCCGAACATAAACATTTTATAATCTTATGTTTGGTCTTTATAACTGGAAGACGTTATGAAAGCGTTTAATTAAGCAAACGTTCAAACTTAAAAAGAAAACAACCCTTAACGTTTCGGTTGAAGTAAGAAACCATTTTCCAAACTTTCGTGACCCGCACTATTCAACATTCTAAGAGTTCTTCCAATTAACTTCTTGTGTTTTTCCACTTATAGTCCATATTTCGAAGAAAATAGGACAAACCAAAAAACTTCCCACTAATTTGAACAAGCGTGAAACTTTCCCAAAATCCAGTAAACATTTTTCGTGGGCCTCCTGGTTAAAACAATCTTAAATTACGTAATCATCTTATTTTGTTATCACCCCGTTACGGGGCCTTTCCACACTTTGAGGCCCTATACTTAGTTCCTCATTAAGAACAATCCGCAATGTGGTTTTAAAGGCAAGTAACCATTTGCAAACAGGGGCGACTCCCAAAATACAACTAATGATAATGTCAATAATTTTGTCATGGGCTGGATCACCGTATACCTGACTCACACCGGTCAATGAACTTGCTGATAGCTAATAAACAGCCAGGCAAAAACTCTTAAAATCAAGACTCAAATCAATGGACTATAGCTTTATAGCAAGACGTAGAAATACTTAAAAGGTAAAGTAAGTTGCCACTTTTAATGGTAACAAAATACTAAATGTTACAATAAAATGTCAAGTCGAGGGGTCATGGATAAGACGACTTAACTCATTTTTGGCAAACATTAGATATTAGACTTGGTATCAAAAGAACGTAACTTCATTCTTACTGAAATCAATGGCTAATGGAACAGAGACTTATATAAGTAAGTGTCTTAAGTGGGAGGTTTTTAAATTGGGGCAAAGGAGTTACGTCTTTGGTGGTCTCTGAATCCTCGAAATAGGGAAGACATCAGTAGACTATCAGTACGTACAAAGAGGGGAGCTTCTTTCCTCTAGCTCAAATATACCATTTAACTCTTATCCTTCGTCACTTCGTTTGTTGCCTGCGAATCCATTACTGCAAATCGTTATGGCCATTGTATTAAAACTCTAACAGATACAATGTGGCCAGTGTGTAACATTCAGGCCGACCTAGTTCAAAATACCAGGCCCTAACATGTTTACAAAACATTGCTGTTAACTGTTCTATAGCGTCTCGGGACCTACCCTAGAAAGGCGGGATTAAACGGCTCTTATTTTTATATTGAATTGCCTTCCTTGGTGACATATTTGTGGTAAAAATTCAATTTCCTCCGGCTGCTTAATGGTACGCGCTCATTTTCTGTTAATTTAGTCACCTGGATCAGATTTTGAAGTTGTTACGCCACTGACCACCGCAATTTATCTGTTAAAGAATTGTTCTGATTTGGGTAAGTTATTTTTCAAATCATGCCATGTAATCATTAATGGAAGTGTTTGTAATATCGTCGTTACTTAGATAGTAATATGAAGTAACAACTTCGCAATTTTCGGACCAATTTTGGTAATCTAAAAAAATCCTGAGAGACAAATAGCTAAATTAGACATATTTGTCCACGGGTACTAAAGGGTGTGTTTTTAACCATGACACTGAAACTCACCCTTCTTTCCATACGGTAAAAGACAAGAGTGCTTAGAATACCGTTGATAATGTCGATTTCAATTTTCCTA
>JAMKCH010051024.1:0-10221 GCA_023653785.1 Ophioderma brevispina
CCAGACACTGAGGCTGTGCACCCAACCACTGGCCCATGACCAACCCCAAATACTGACACCAGACTTCCTACACCCTACATCTAGACACTTAACTCCAACACACACACCTGACACCCGACATCTTGTCAAGATTCCATTGTTTAATAGTTCAGCACCATCTCGTGTTTATTTTAGTTAGGCTGAAAGGAGAGTGGAATTAGGCCTTCCCTTCAGTGTATCCCTTCCGGCCATGGTATGTTCTGTTTGAATTTCACGCGCAAGTTTTTGTTAAATAATTTTCCAGCTGTTGTGAATGAGTGTTCACTCAATTGTAAAAGGATAGTGGAATGCTTGTCTTTCATGTCGTTTGCCAATACTGGCACAGGCTAACAGGTGTGAAACACCCACTCTATAAGGGCTTTCCATGGACTCATCATGAACACACACACACATGATTATTTTGGGAATTTTCTATTTGTGTTTGACTAGTCTGGGGTCAAGATTTTTCCACGAAAATTCGAGCTAGTCCACCGCTAGTCGCCGGGGATTGAATTAGTTGTAGCACTCTGGGTATTCTGGTGTCAAAATATTTGAAATTTAAATGGCCCCGATTGAGTTGTGTGGTGGGAAGTTTATACATTTCTTTTTATCTTCTACTGACTGACTCTTCAGGTTTTATTGCATAGTTGGGTTACATTGAATCCAGTTTACCGGAGAGGGTACTCTCCACCACTGACGTTCACTTTGCAAAGTGGGGTAGGGAACTTCAGGACGGTATGGACATTGGGCATTTTTGGTGTCATTTAGTGAGTGACTGAACGTGAATTTTCCGGTAAAATGACATTCTTGTTCCATTTTAGAGATGGAACTAAATGGAAAAATAATTTAGGTCAGGAAAACGCTGGCAATGGAAACTTACTGTTTTGTCTGTTGAAATTGAATTTTAAAATAATTTAATTTGGTACCATTTTTGTAAATACCCTCGGTTAAGTCTTCTAATTCGGCACCTATTGGCACTTCAGTGGGCCACGCACATAATTATCTTTCTGGGGCTCCAAATTGCACTTCAAATTTATTTTATGAAGTGGGGATGTTTATTGAAGTTGTGGTAACCAGTCGCTTTAGCTGACCTCAAACTTCCAATTCCTGATTACCAGACAACAGAAATCTGACACCAGCCATCTGACCCGACACTAATACACCACCTCATCTCCACCTGAACACAAGTACCAGTACTACAAACTACCAAACTAGACACAGACCCAAAACTCATGAACCTCCCCTTAAAGAAAATGAAACCATCCCCTTGAACTAGCTCACCCAATCAGCTTCCTTCCCAACTGTACAATTAATCAAAATAATTGGACCACAAATGGACAGCACATGAGCCAAGTCAATATGTTACTGGCTATGAACCATGTACAAAAATATTAGGATGCAGATTCTGACAAACGAAACAATGAAGATTAATGGTCAATGCATCCAGAAATATGAGTCCAAAAAGTGCAGGTTTGAAAAATGGGTCCACGGTCCCAGGGGTCATTAAAGGCATTCGTGTACACCACATGAGATCTTGGACAGTGGTTCGGCTGACCGAGTAATGAATTCAGTGTTCAATGCGTTATTATAAATTCCCAATAGTGCAGTAGTTTTGAAAATGGGGTCAAGGTCCAGGTGGTCATTAAGGTCCAATCTGTGTAAACACCCCATGAGTCTTAGACCAGTGGTTCTGCCTGCCAAGTATGAGTAAACAGCCATGTGCATCAGCAAACAGGTCCTATGTGCAGTGATAATATTTCACCACACTCAGATCCCCACCGACAAACATGTAACCACACGACCAAGTAATCCTTATGTGCTATCGGTCAGACAAACAACACAACGAGTCCCTCATATCAACTCTGCTTGGGAAATAACACTTCATCAGCTCTTTGGTTTGCTTTCCCCATTTCTTACAACTGTAGATCATTTATATTGGCAATGTGACCGATGAGGGGTACATGGGTACCAGCACCCGTCTTGGTATTTTTCCCTTGGTTTTGTAGCCATGGTTCTTGTTGATTTTATGAATATGGTTAAAATAGCTAGGGATGCAGAGAAGAAAGAGAGAAACCCAAGGCCAAAAATGGTGATGTTAGAATCCTAAGGCTATTTACTCCATCTTGGTTCAACAATTAATTACAATTGATTTTACTTAAAGAAAAAAAAAGGAAAAAGAAAGGGATTATTCACAGACCTCGAAAGGACTCCCACGAAAAATTCAGCCACGAGTTCCAAGACAAGGCTGCAGGCATGAGTTCGCATTCGTCTATGCCCAAAATGAATGGCCTGCCATCTGAAATTCGCTGATAGAGACCCGCAGAATCTAACAATACCTTTTTTTCATTATACACAACCTACGTTCAGTAATAAATGATAGTTTTTTAAAAGATGCTAAATACATGTACAGTTGGGCAAAAAAGTACATTGACATATTTTTCGATCAGTATTGCAGCAAGTCCGATATCCTGTGATTTCCCCAAGTTTTCAAACTATCACATTTGTTACTCAGGTCTTGCTCTTTCATAACCACCTTGGCTGTAAAAAGGCATGTAAAAATGACTGAGATAGAACGCCTGGAAGACACACAACCCCCTAACCCAAAGTTGCACTTAATGGAGTTTCAAGGGCACTGTAGTGTAATGCGACACTGCTGTTTGAATGTCTCATTTTCGTTCGGTTAACATGAAAAATAAAACAAAAAATATCAACAGCGCCACACTTTTGACCGACTTAAGTCTGACTATTTATTCCACAAAACATCCGGGCAAATAAGATGAAATTGATCGTGGGCAAATAGGTTTTTCATAGAAATCTAGGTTTAATGTCTGTCTAACCATATACAGGGCACTATAACATATAAATCATATACGGTTTGTGGCCTAGACTGGCAGAGTCCCACATGGATTTTTCTTTTTTTTTATGAGATCTTGCATGTCCCTACTTATATCAGTTGTCAAAATTGTAGCGCCAGTGCTTAAAATTGCTCTAAAAAAATAGAAGGAGGACAATTTTGCATGGGGTCAAAAGCTATGACTATAGGTGGACCACAATCAATAATGGAAGTGGGCTTTCTGCTCATATGTCAGAAACCCTCTTTGGCAGAACAATACACACAGTTCTCGCGTGTACACCCACAGTGAACCATTGAAAACTCCATTGGTGTAGCTTTTGGTTGGGGGGTTTTGCGTCTTCCGGTGATTATCGCACCATTTGACACGCTTTATTACAAATATTCTGGTTTGTCATAATAAATTAAGACTTTTAAACAGCTGTTAATCAACTGATTGCGATCGATCACCCACCAAACTCATTATAATTCCTATCATGAATGTAAGAGGGCCTGAAGAGAAAGCCTGACGGCCTGAAAAAGTGCATGAAATATATGGAAAATATTAATTTAAAAAAAAAAAAAAAAAAAAAAAAATGTGAAATTTTGAGAACTGAAGGACGACTTCAGCTATAGCCCTGAAAACTTACATACTTGATACTGTTTAACTCTGACACAACGTAACTGTTGTGCCTGTCAAAAACTACAATGCTTTGTTATGCATCGTGTCAGAGGACTGCATCGCTTTGTTCGATTCTGTTGGTGGCAGTAAAATTGATGATTGAAGATATACAATTTCACATAAAGAAAGCAAAAGATGGTATTTGTCAGCAAACAACAACAAAACCTGACCACCAAGGGGGGAAACACAATCCATCCCCTGCTCATAGGCGATACATGTAGTACTATTTGAAATAAAATGGTTGTTTGTACGAAACATTCCCCTGCCTAAATTTTTATGGGGTTTATTAGAAAAATGACCATCTTCTGACATCAAATCTCAATATTACTGAGGTTGAGAGTGTCAATTGGTTAAAACTTTACCTGGAGGCAAGGTGTTTGCCCTTCTTATAAAGTCATGCATTCTTTATAGTCTGGATCCGGCCTTGGTTTTCTACCAGCAAATCCCTAAGTGAGAATCCAACAATCGGCCAAAGACGTGGTTCACATAACGCGACCTCAAAGCGTCGGTGACATCCTCATCCGGCGGGTCCGATCATAATGCTCAAACATACTCTCTATAAGTTCGTCAGCACCTCTTTCGTCCTGCCGCTCATTGTCGCCACTGCAAGTATGCGTCTCGAGTTAGATTTGCGATAGGCACGTATGTACTCTCGGTTTCATAAACCTCGTATATTTTTGTTTATTCTTCTCGGAAAGTTCGCTCCCCAGTGTGGCGGTGTCGTAGAATGCTGCATTTGAGAATTGAGAAAATGACCCCTGAAAGCATCTAAAGTGCACAGATTAATGGTGTAAATTTTCCTTCAGAATCGCAACTTAATTATTTCCCAACATTATTATGTTCCAACATTTTTTTTAAGTAAATTATCAAATTACTACGTTTGGGATTCGCAAAGTGTTGTGATGGTCTTATATGTTGGGATTTTAATGCCTGTGGGGAAAGGATCGCAGGTTTGAAGGTGTTCACGGAGGGTATGGGTTTGGGGCGAGGAAATTTGGAAGGAGATTTGTTGGAGTTTTGTGATTAAAAGAGTTCTGTGTTGCGAAATACGTAGGTTCAAGAACGAGGACAGACGGACAGTTACCATTTACCTCAGGGGAAATGAGAGATTGATTTTGTGTTAGTGGTCAAGAGGAAGAGACATTTCTGACGATGTTTAAGGTGATTCCGGGGAAGTGAACACAGGTTTGGTGGTTTGTGGATAAAGGAAGGTGAAAACGGTGGTGCGGAAGGTGAAGTGTTTAACATTCGGTAGTAGACACACTCGGAACAATTTATTAGCTTCTTATGATTACGTTTTATTCATTCGGCATGTGTGCGGAGAGTGAGTGATTCGGTTAGTAAGTCGTGCATAGCAAAATATGGCACCTATGTCATATCACACATCCCCCCTTTTTCTTAAGGAGATGGTACCGCAGTACATTTACAATTTTATTTTGTTTGTGTGGTTAATCATTATTGTATTGTGTTATATACAGTGATCGAATGGGTGGGTCAATGTTTATGATGCATTTCCTAAATGTGTTTGAGAATAACCATTTTATTTGCCATCTCGTGTGTCATTATTTTTTTGTTTGTGAGTAGATAACCATAACCGCACATTTATTGGTAGCTTGAAACTCTAAAACAGACTAGTGGCATCGGGCGTTTTACACAATAATATATTAACTTTGGTCACGAACGCTCCTGCTCATAACCCTGATCTACCCTGTGATAACCTTCCGAAACCTCACGTTCTCCGGATGATCCGACCCGATCTGGTATAGCTTGCAGTGCGGTGTTCAGGTTCATGCTTCAGGTCAGCACTTGGTCGTTCTTCAGTTTAGGGTCATCGTCGTCAAAGGTTTTGACTGCGACCTCATTGTCGAAAGTGATTCGTCTCGGTGCGATCCCTTGTTTGACAGGGCCTCTTCTCGATGTGAGATCGTTTTCGCCTCACTGTTGATCCATTTGGTGTTGTGACCCTTATAATCTTGGTGTGCAAGTATCACATACTTTGGTAGATAAGGCTGGTTGCCAGGTATTGTTTCTCATGGTCGTTCCTTTACTCGACTCTTTGGCCTCGTAGTGGGTTAGTTCTGGTCCTGTATCTTGGTCGTGATTTGTCTTTCATTGCTTATGTCCGTTGTATCAGTTTCTCATTTGCTTCTGTTTTTGGTTCCCCTGATGGGTGTCTACCATGTAGAAACTGGCAAAGTGGTGCGGACAGGTCTACCGAAGAGCATCTCGGCTGTGAGGTATTCCGGTATCTATGTGGTATAGCCCCAAGTGTAGCATTGCGAACTATGTAGATCTGGTTTGTCTGCTTACTTCCTTAATCTGTCTTGACTTTCCTACCATTCTCTCTGCGGCTCCATTTGACTCTTGGATACCTGGGCGACGAAGTATGGGGGTGACCCCATTCACGACACATGGCTTGGTAAAGGGGTTCTCCCGTGTATTGCGGTCCGTTGTCGCTGACTATCTCTCTAGGTGGTCCAAAGATCTGAAGATTGATGATGTTGCTTTGGCGACTTTTTCGCTCTTTGTGTTGATTAGACTCTTCAGTAGGACTAGGTACTTGCTGTAGTAGTCGGAATCAGGAGAGTCTGTTCACCGTTTGCTGTGTAGAGATCGCTGGCAATCTTTTCCATGAGGGAGTTTGTGGGTCATGGGGTATGAGGGGCTCTTTTCTTTGGTTTGGTTGTGCTCCTGACATGCACTACAGCCTTTACCAACTGCTCAATGTCCTTGTTGATGTTTGGCCAGTATACCGACTCTCGGGCCAATCTTCTGGTTTATCGATGCCAGATGACGTCGGTGTGGAGTTGTTTAAGGGATATCATTCTCGTAGTTTCTGGTCAACACTTGGCGTCCTTTGAATAGGACCCCGTAGCCATCCGCTAATTCCAATCTCGAACACTGCCCCAATTGTCGATGTCGTGTGGTATTATCCTTTATCTATCTGGCCCATCCGGGTGGATATCTGTCCAAGCTTCTCGATTGGATCATTGTAAATTCTTCTGTATGGCTCTTCTCGTTCCCGAAGTTCACAAGATCGACATGGATGTTTCTACCTGATTCGAGGGGTATTCTGCTGCGTCTGATGGGTTGGGCAGTCTACTGAGAGTGTCTGACCGTCCAAACTGGTAGTCCTGGTCGTAGGTTACAGTCATGTTGTATCCTTGGAGACGTACTAGTAGTCTTGTATTCTGGCGCTGGCGCTGTAAGCGGTTTTGGCCGATCATTTCCAAGGGCTTATGGTCGGAGATTACTGTGAATTCCTTCCCAAAGGTACGTATGGAATCGGTTAACTCCAAAGACTAGTGCCAAAGTCTCCCTTCTATGTTTGCGTAGTTGCATTTGGATTCTGAGAGCGATTTAGAATACAAAGCATGGTCTACCATCCTGAAGAAGGCAGGCTCCCAATCCTTTCTTGTGAGGCGTCGACTTCTCAATGCTTTGGGGTTTGCTGGGATCAAAGATGGCACAACTTCACGTGCTTTCGTTTGATGTTGTCATAACACGTTGGTGATCTCAGGCCAGGAATGAATGGTAACCTCCATCTTCAGTAGCTCCTCCGCTTCGGACTAGCTTTTGTGTGGCACAGTGGAGCACCACATGTGGACAGGTATGGGACTAGTCCTAGGCAGACGTTGGAGATCATCTACGTTCTGTGGTGTTGGCATACTGTTTCATGGTCAGCTATCTTCTGGGATCAGCTTTATTCCCTCGATGTATATACAGATCCATGAAGCCTAATCTTACTCTTCTGTATTGCGCAGTTTGTACTTTTTGAAATCGAGACCTTCTTCTTCGCGATCTTCCATTCAGTCTAAGTAGGTTTGTTGTCATTCTCCTCTTCGTAGCACCAAAGACTATTATGTCGTCGGCACTCTGACACATCCTTCCAGCCCTCCTTGATACGGCCATTTCTGTTGGAATATATCTTGGCTGCCGATAGGCCAAAAGGTAATTTCTTGGTAACAGTATAGGCGACCTGAAAGAGTCTCGGAACGTGGTGAGTCTTGTGGCATCGGCTAATGGGCATAGACCAATATCCCGATTTTGCGTCCTTTGAAATCTTTACTTTCGCGAGTTGTGGGTATGATTTCCTCTGTCGGGGATTTCTGTGGCATCGTTTAAGGCTTTGATTCTTTCGGGTCGATACACACCCTGAGGGAACGCATATTCTTGATGTTTGTGGTCATGGAGCACACCCAGTCCGGTGTGATGATTGCCTTCCTTAATCACTCCCCAGATCTCCTCTTCTGTAAAGTTCTCCTTGATTCGTTCTCTTTAGATGTCACACTGCACTTCCGTGTGGGTCTATAAAGGTGTCCCGCCTCCGGTTGCCGTTGGAAGTGTAGCTTTCATCCTTGAATTTCCAATTCTATCAAATTGTCTGGATAGAGTGCTTTGAGCTGGCTAACAGAGTTGATGGTTTGTCTTGGCATGTTACTTTCCCACTTCGTCTACCTGTTGTATGTTTCAAAAGTTGGCTGGTTCTTGTTCCACGTTGATGGTCACAATTTTAGTTCGGCATTTGTAGACCATGATTGCTGGGCCTGGAACATCACGACAAAGAATTCTTCTGTGTGCCACTTGTTGTCGTTGTACTTTCTTACATGGAGATGTCGATTGTTCCAGGACTTTCAGTTTCTGTCCACTGTATGCTTTCAGTGGTTAGGTTGTTGGTTCCAAAAGTTGTTTCCATTGTCCTTTTGGATACATTTGGTTGATGGTTCTGATGGGCAGTTGTGTTTTCCACCTGAACCCGGTTGTCTTTTTCGCTCTAACGTGTTGTCCAGCTCTTTCTTCGGGGCCATATGATATCTATGTCGCCAAGATCTCTGTTGGTTTTCCTCTCGATCCACGTGTTACTACAAAGCACATGTTCGAGACAATGATGGTGTAGAAATTCAAACTCTCATCCTGCTCACATTGGAGTCATTGTCGGTCTTTATTTCGTGAGCAGGGTTGGTCTCGGTGTCTGTTTTTGATCTTGTCCTTTCTCCTTCCTCTTGATGGACTTTTTTGTTTTCCATATCTGGGTTGGTTTGTCCTTGGACTTGCTTGCTTCCCGTCTACGGCCAATTTCTCACGAAAAGTACTCCAACATTTTTTTTTTTTTTTTTTTGTTTTTTTTTTTTTTGCGTTTTTTGCTGTCTTTGATCCCCATTTTCTTACACAATGCTTTTGTGAATTCACTGTTGAGTAGTTCAATTGAACTAATAAACCCAATGTGGCATATATAGATTTTCTAACTTTCGGTATGGAATTTTTATGTGAACATTTGCCCTCAAACATGCCAAAATGGCAAAAAATTCTGTCCCCTCAATTCTCTAGTATGCCAATTTTTAAAAACTTCAGAAAATATACCTAACATATCAATTTCTATGAAAAATGGTTTTAGATAGGTTTTAACATGGGCTGAAATTCCATGATACTGTGTAGCTTGCATTTGCCTGACCGTTAATTTTTCAGAGAAAATAAGGTGTCCAATAGAATTGGGTTTATCCATTATCTGCATCTCAACTAAATTCAAAATTAAAAACGGTATTAAGATAACGTTTATGGTACCTTTGAGGGCAACACTGATGCGAATGGAAATTTATGCTTGCAATCACCTGAAGTGGCAGATTTCATGACCGGTTAGATCGAACTTGAAAAAAAATCGACCAATGTTTCAGGATGTTTATTACGTTATCCATTTTTTCTCAGCAATTAAGTAGAATATCCATTTAAGATTTGAGGTAAGGTACAGCTATTCATACCTCATCCAAACATAATAGAACACTCAAGAAATGATACTTTCCTGGTCAATGTAGGGTGCACAAAGGTGTGTATACGTTATTAGTTTCATAGTTAGTTTATTACGTTATCGACTGATGGGCGACTGTGTTTTATTACACTGTGACATCAAAGACCATTACCGTTTGACTTGCTTTGACCACCTGAATAATACTTGCACAAATGTCCAATAGTTGAGTTCCTGGTTCTAAGCATGAATTTTGTGGCCTTTTTAACTTTAACAGATAACGTAATAAACAAAGATTATGTCATGTTCTGTCAAATTATTAATTATTCAACATTGTCTTTATATAAAAAAATTAAAGGGTTCCTAAGGTTCTCTTTTGGAAATAGTAATCGTGATTTCCTGGGATTTTCATTTTTTGATAGCTAATGTTAGTGACGTCTCGTAGACGTCTAAGGTCAGAAATACCTTTCAAACACAATAAATGAGCCTTGTGGCCAAAGGATCTGAACTTATAAGTATAAACAGTTTTTTAATAATCTTACTTGATTTGGGTTCAAGAATTGGTATTCCAACCAAAATCACATATAATTACACCATTTTTTTAAGTATACTTAATGAAGAGTTCTAGTAATCCTATGTTGCAGGCTTGCAAGTTCAACGATGAATAATGTCCTCACCGAAGGACCCAAACTGACAGTAGGCAAAGTTCACATAATTTAACTCTTCAGGTAGTATATTCCATGGGACATCTTTCTCAGTCCTGAAGATAACTTTTGTACCAGCAGTTCAGACGAAATGTTAAATTAAGTCCCTCGACGACATAACCCCATATATCAGTCCAAGATAATCACCACTATGTCTATCTTTCCACAATTTGGAATCCTATTTTGATTCCCAGCACGTTCGGCTTCAAAGATGACAGTAGAATAAGTACAACACTCTGCTCACATT
>JAMKCH010051025.1:0-10766 GCA_023653785.1 Ophioderma brevispina
CACCATAATCCAGTATGATGAAAACAAAAAAAAATGTTCAAAATCTTCCAATATTGTATCCGTTGACCAGATTTTAACCCAAGATCGTTTCATAAACGTGTTCATACTAAAAATGTACTTCAAACCACAGTGTTTGTAGCATATGGGATTTAAACTACTAAAATACCAAAATGTTTTTAACCTTTTAATGTTAGCTACAATAGTTAAATGACATTTGCGATTTCCAGGACAAACAACAAACTGTATATCAATTTCATATATGTTTCCACTGGCCAGCAATCCCTTTAATCTGTTTCATACGTTACACCATAATCTATATTGACTCTCTGTAAAGTGATACCATTTACGGTAAATTCTTATATACCTTTGGCACACATGAAACAAACAAGTTGAGAGAGATAACGAGCTCAGAAGATATCGTTGTTCAAAATCATTACTAGTAATTCCATTTAGTACAAGATGTCGGGTATTATTTTGATCCATTTCATCCAACCATTTTGAGTAATGCGAAACTTCAAAAAATTAGATCTGCTCTACTTGAAGTCCATCATTAATTTTACTTAGAACTTTAAATGTGGATTCCTTACATTTTAAATGCCAATGCGTTTGCTTATAATGAGATGAGACGGATCGCTTAATGGAAGCATGCAAAAAAAACAGTGGTGCACACAAAATGTTAATGTTCTCAATGGAGTTTTAAGGCAATAGACAGGAAGAAGATGAGATCAGTTTAAAGCAGACAAGCAAACAATCCTCAGTGAAAGGTACTATTTATATTGCATTTTACGATGTTTAGTTTTGAAAGGCCAGTGAGACATGGGAGGAATAGTGCCTTTTGGGAAGGCAGTCCAAACCATATTAAAGGTGTGTGACATGATCGACAACCACTTTGCACTGTCACAGTTGAAATTTTGGTATAAGAAAAAAAAAAGTTAATATTTTTATCCCTATCACTGGATGTATGCGCAAATTTCCCAATGTGGTCGACTACACTAACTCTTACACATTGGCCTATGGGCCCATTTGGTACACATTAATCGCTTCTACTTGGCAAACAGCTGGACCGTTTAAATCAAGCTTTGTAATCCAATGTTTAAGTGATATTTACTATGTTAGAAGAAAGCATCATTATGATTTGGAACATCAATGCGTCATCCACCGTTTGTTTCCAATGTTTCGCTACATTTGACTAGTATTAAAAGTATGCGTTGTGATAAAGATGTCCAAAAGTACCTAGTTTATCTCTTTCCTTATCCCGGTTGGGGGGCGGCGATATGGTCCGCCTGACTTATAGCCTACCTACAATGGTAAAGAATAGGGCACTCGATTCGTTGACTCTTCACGCAGCATTGGGTTCACGCTTTATTCCTTGGTCGGTTATGGAAGCCGCGTCCAAGGATCCGGGGACTATATCTCCTTTTACACAGGTTTATTTAGAAATGATGTGGAAGTAGGGCCTTTATTCTTGAACAACAATAACAACCAATCAAACAAAACAAGCGACCACATATGTAACAACAAACCAAAAGAAAAAAGAAAAAATAACACGAAAGAACGAAAAGACAGAGAGGAGGTAAGCAAGAAAAACAAAACAATCAAACACCCATGCACCCCCCCCCCCACACACACACACATACCCCATAAATACGCCCAAACGATTAGCAGAATATGTCATTACTAGTATCACGTTCAGTAGTTATGCAATCTGAATTTAAACACGAACTAAGATTGCGTATCGAGTTTCATAACCATGCTAAAATCAGGGGCATGTCTTACTGAGTGAAATGAACGGGCGGTACTGAAACAGTGTAAGGGAATGAGACGTGGTGCTCATAAGTGTGGATTGTTTTCAGGGGAACCGTTCTTTTATTGAGATAAAGCCAAAGCAATCTGGGACGCCCAGTTAGGCCATGATACGTTCGTGGTTTAACGACCTTTTCGTGCTCCAGCGCTGGGGATCACTTATTACTTCCCCCCCCCCCCCTGCACTAAAAATTAAAAATATTATGAAACAGAACAGTGGTATCCCCAAATGAAAAAAAGTGCAACATTATTTAGAAAAATGAATAAACAGGTCAACTCAAATTACTCCCGAATGTCAGTGACAAAGCTGTACACGTAAAACTCAAGCCAACAATAGAGCTAATGATATTCAACAATCAATCTAAAAACACTTCAGATTCTTCTCAAACAGGGTTGCAGGTCCATGTTACTGCTATCACTGTTGAAAAGTTATTTTAAGCTATATCAGGTGTTATGACTCTAGACGTATTGAAGCTTATTTATTACTGTTACTATTAAAGGGCAACTATTCACCGCGCTGCATGATTTTAAAAAACTTAGGTCGTGAATACCTTCCGTCTAGGTAATTGAAGAGAAATCGGGTTGAAAGACAATAACTGGCGGTCTGGTTATGCACAAATTAGGTCAGTCCTGCAATGGGTTTTTCTTTCATGAATTGGTCCCTGTAATGTTCTTTTCGAAATAAAAATATTAATCCTATGGTCAAGTTAATTGAACACACAGTAGAATCTCAAGATGTCTTTGATCGCGAACGAGGAAAAACGTGCCAATGCGACAAGGGACATGTAAACAAAACATTCGAAGTCTAATTCAACTGCGTGCACATTAAAAATAGACCAGATGTAAACAGCAGTGAAGTGTGTCCCAGGCAGATTATTGAATATCATTAGCTCCATGGTTCGCTTGAGCATGGTGAGGTTATGTGTATATCCATTCTCACTGATATTCTGGAAATAAATTGACGTTCACATTTATTCATTTTTCTAAATAATGTGCATTTTATGTGGGGACACAGCTTTTCGGGGTTTAGATAATTGTTTTAATTTTAGTGAAGGAGATAAGTAATCCCCAGCGCTGGGGCACGAAAATTTAAATTAAGGCCAAATGTATTATGTACCATGACCTCAGTGTGGCGACGATTAAAGTATCCGGAAGTGCATGGTTTTTCCTTATGTGATGGGATTTGACACCGCGATAGGCGCAAAATTGA
Source organism: Ophioderma brevispina (assembly GCA_023653785.1). Classification (NCBI taxonomy): domain Eukaryota; kingdom Metazoa; phylum Echinodermata; class Ophiuroidea; order Amphilepidida; family Ophiodermatidae; genus Ophioderma; species Ophioderma brevispina. The sequence goes on from JAMKCH010051025.1 coordinate 3,014, forward strand.
TTTATTCCTTTACGATTATAGCATGATGCCGTTAAAGTACGCATGGTGCCCTTGGGTAAATTGTGTTTCCATTACTTCTAGAAACCTAAAAAGGGCATTGTTTTCAATAATATACTTCCAGTCAAAAAAAATCCCCATTGCGCTATGGCATATTTCACCTAAGAATATAGCTACGGTTATTTATTGTGTTAATAAACAACATCTTACTGTGTGGATTGCGACTTATCCATTGACATTCCAAATTCATCAAAAAAACAACGACCGAAATGACATTATTCTCACAGCATGAGTAATAGTGCACACAGAAGTTCAACTTAGAGAAAATTTTAAAGTCTGAAGCAATTCTGACCCAGGTTATCTGTAAATAATCCCCGAAATTTCTTTATTGATTCATTACTACATAGGATTTAAAAAATATCAATGTACATGTCCAGGCAAAGAAAAAATCCATTCACAAAGAATATAAGCCCAGAGCCAGACATTAGACGTAAACTTGGTCCTTTCTGAAGTGAAACATGTTATGACCAGCAGTCGGGTGGGGGATTTTTTTTGAAAAACTGAGATATATAAAACATTACAATTTTAAACACAGCCTAACTGACAGCGATAAGTGGCCAGAGGATCTCACTAATGGTGCCACATCGAACAAAAACATGTGGTGATATATTGAAGCAGACACTGGCACATTTGTAAAATAGTTCGCCCTCCAGATAATTTAAAATTGAAATGATTTGCATGGATATACAAAACTTTTTCTATACATTAGCCCTCAACTGAAGTATTGAGCCAAATCAGTTGCGGCTATGGGTAAACAGAACGATTTTATAATTAATGTAGTCGGCGACATTAATTCAGAAGACGACACGTCAAGAGTTGATTGTTCACGGCATGCCCTTGTTTGAACCGGTCTATGACCTGTGTGGTTTTAATATCAATGAGTACGAGTCTTTGCTATTCGGGTAATTGACACATTTGTTGATTAAAGTTCTGGCCAACGGACAGTGACTCGGGAGGGGAGGGGGCGGGAGACAGGGGAGGAAACAGGGCCGGTGGAGAGAAGAAGGGGGAGGGGAACGCGGGAAGGGGGAGAGCAAGGACAAAGCAGGGACAATTAAAACCCTGTCAATAATATAAGGCAGCACACATTAATTTTAATGGTATGATTAATTTACCTCTATAGCACGTTTCTTTTAATGACTTTCTAAACATTAATACCCAATTACGGGGGACTAGTATCCACCGCTTGTTCCGACACTCGATTTAAAAGGTCGTGTTCCATGCGATTTGCCTCGCATTATCGATTGGAATGCTATTGGATTGCATTGAAGAATGTAATGTCTTCTTAAGAGCGTCATCTGCTTAAATCTAGTGTAAAACGTCTGCATTTGCAATATCTTTTTGCAGAACAATTTTTTAACGGGAGAAAATAAGGAGGAGAAACCAAACTTTGATCCCTTCGGCAATTTATTTTGATCAGAATAATTTGACATCATAAACATAAATTATAAAATGCGTATTCCTTAGATTAATTATGGTGTGAAAGAATCGAAGGTGCGATTTTTGTTACAAATCATCATTTATCGGGCAAAATTAAGCCCTTCAGGAGTTCAGGCAAAATCTCGAGGAAAAAGTGAGGGGGGTTGCCGTATGGGTAAAATAATCTACAATTCAAGGACGGTAAGAAATAATTAAGCTTAAGTATTTTGTTTAAGAGTTAGAATAGAAATATGAGGGTTACGGACAGCACTTTGTGGGCAGCGATCTGTCAAGTTCTAAAGGGACTCATGTCTAAGGCTCTTTAGCACATCGCAATGTCTTGTCATGACAGTAACCCGATATTAATTTTGTCACGAAATTACAAAAAGTTTATTAAATGAGTGCATATAAGGGTTGATGTTAGATTTCTCCAATTCTAATACCAACCCGTTTGCCAGGCATCCGTTTTCCTTTAAAGTGCCTCTTAGTCCACTTTCGCTATTGAAAAAAAAATCGTACAATGGCAACCAAGGGAATAACTTGATCATTTGGTCATACTTCTCTGTCTGATAATTGGAATAAGCAATGTATGGATGCATGGACGAATTTTTCATTAAGATTGTTGGCTTTCCAAAGAGACACACGTATGCAATCTAACTCCTGACTTTTACGGCAAACAATCGTATTGTATGTCTCTCACTTTCCCTTCCTCCAGGGAGGAAAGGAAAGGGGGAGGGGGGGGGGGGGTTCGCGATATTGGACAGGAAGAGAAATTGCTGAGAGGCTGAGTCGAGATCAGTTTCAACTAACAAACATTCTTATGCAAAAAAGTGTTATTTGATTGACAGCAGTTAGTTTTAGGAAACTTCCATTGACAATGAATGTTTTCTAAAAAAATTTTATATAGCAAAGTATCTGGATACGGGATTTTTTTTTTTTTGCAAAACAAATAAAAAAATACATGCTCTGGAAACTGGCTGAAGCAACTTGATATTGTTTCTTTACCCATGCCAGTCCAAAATTCATCATTCAGTTTTCCAAAACGAAATTTAATAAACGTATTGTATAATGGCGCATTGAGCTTGCAAAGGGACCAGTATGATAATAATGGTGTCGTTTTATTAGTTCCGTTCTTCAATTAGGTCCTCCTTCAAGATGATTTATACATTTAAATTTGAAGAATTTATTTACAAAGTTTATTACAGCTTATGACAATGATCTTGATCTACTTCAAGCTATTAAGAGAATAAACGTATTGAAAAGGGATCCTGGACCAGGTAATAATTGGCTTTTTGAATGTTGACAATGTTTAAAATTAATAATCTGAGACATTTAAGTAATAGACTTCATACACTAATTGCCATCGACTTCACTGAATCTCATTATCTGCAATTTACTCTTGTGAAGCAGAGGTCAGAGAGATTTGTCACCAAATTCAGACTGAAAACCCAGCTTAACTGTGTAAATCCCATTGGAATGGGGGTAAAATGGATCAGCCGCGAAAATCTCTCATATCTACCTCATTTCTTCACCAAATTCCTTCATTTTTTTCAGCATAGAAAGTCGAAAATATGCAGATCATGAAAACATCAAGTGCGTCACAGTTGAGTAAACAAGTCACGGCCAAATTTGTGTTTTTTAATGCCCATTTTTTTATTCACTCTCTAAGGTCTTCTGCACTCCCATTGGTTTGAGTGATTAAATATGTAGACAGACTGCCAGGAACCCTTGAAACATAATTCGTAAGTGCAGCAAATGGTGCCTTAATTCAGGAAAGGTATAGTTTGTACTATACACAACGTAAAGTTTAAGAGTTATAGGCTAACAAGATCGAGAATGTCCCGGAAGCTGCGAATGAACCAATAGCATGTGAGGTTGTGGGAGTTCAAAATTAATATTGGTCGACCAAATTGGGGCACATTTTCGCAGATTTTGCTCACAATATCCAAGCAAAACATCATTTAGCCCTAAGATTTAATAGGGTAAATGATTAAAATCCCTTTGCTAAAATTACTACAATACACCCAAAAGTACACAGGACAGAACAGAACAATCCAAGCAATAAGTCTGTAATCCCTTTGGTATCAAAAGTTAGAATTCCAACTGGTATTTTTATTACAAAAATGACTGGTAAAGAGGCTAACACTATTGTTTAAAATTACTATAAACCCCTCAGTAATACACAAAAAGACGAAACAGAAAAAAAGAAGTCAATATTTCCCGTACCGTTTGACCGTTGCTAAGATAAAATAGAATAAATTTTTCCAATATGGCGGTTATGAATTGCTATACGACGATGTTATGTTTTTATCACAGTAATAGTGCACAGTTCTAATTATCTTTTATTAATACCCAGTTATAATTAGGAACTTTGACTTAAGCTTAGTTATTTTGTATTGGGGGTGATACAAGCGAAAATAAGCGTGTTCATGCCGATTGGAATAAATTACCGGGACAGGTTGTAACTGAGCATCAATGGCTACATCAAATTAGCTACCCCGTAACGAACGAACGAACCACCCTACTAACAACATTTTCTGGGCGATTTGTAGAGCTTGCTTCGCACCAAAAACAAGCAAAAATCAAAAAAAGGGGTAATTTCATTGTACAGGGTCAAATTTTTAAATTGCTCCGATTGGATGCAAAAAATGGTGCAAATTATTGGTGGAGCTCATAAGATCCAAATAAGGAATGGTTTTGGAGTGTCTCAAAGTAGGGGGAATACAAGGTCAAGCCCCATGGAAGGCAATTGACGGTTGACCCTTCTGTTCCCCCTACAATCGGTATCTGAACATTTTAGACCTTCAAACTATTCCTTATTTTAATCACTATGAACTCATCAATAATTTGCACCATTTTTTATCTAAATCGGAGCACTTTAAAATTTGAACCCTGTACAACTGAAATTGACCTTTTATGATTTTTGGTAGTTTTAGCCTATATCTCTTCAACTTTACATTGAATATGTATCAAAACTATACTTTTCCCGAATCCTTGTTGTTAGAACAAATAACATGTAAACTTTTCAGCATGTTTGGTGGTCACAATTTACAAATTTGCCCCTGTACAACACACTTTATTTTGGGGCCCCCTCTCCTTAAGGCACCATTTGCCTGCACTAGAGATCACGTTTCATGATCCCTGTCAGTCTGTCAACATATTTAATCCCTCAAAACCTTTTGTACTTGAGATGTGTTACAATTTCCTGTTAGCGTCCCGGGTTATATGGGAGGCGCTCACGGGTTGCTGCTAGCAATTTAGAGCAGCTCCTATCATTTAGAATCTCAATTAACTCCTAATTTCGTAAATGGGTTGTATGAAATGGATCAAAATACCTACCGACATCATTATGTACTAATGTAAGCGTTAAGAAGGGGAGAAATTCCAATCTATATGAAAACTGCCAGGGGCCACGAGGCATACTTACCTTAGCTCCAGAATCTCATAAAGCTTCTCACAGCTGACTGAGGCGTGAGTTTTGTTTGAACTTACTTTGCGCAGGCATCTAAGCATAGGTGAGAGAAACCTAACCCCTAAGCAGTGCAACTGATGACGGAAATAAAATATTCCAGAATACCGTCTTGCTAGCTGTGTGCTTAGCATCTTAGCCGACTCAATCTGCTATATTAGGATTGGGTGCCAAGTAGTAACTTGTTCTTGACATAAGAACATATTACATTAATTGTAATTGGTTTAGAAACTGATAATTCATGGTCACTCCTTTACAAATAAATTTCTCATTTATTGTTTTTCGGCTGTTCACTTACAGAGAGTTATATACGACGTTGAACAACACGCACAAATGAAACCAATATTGGCCTCATTTCTGTGCATATTTTCTTGGAATTGAAAGTTCATTTTATTGGATTTATTTTATTTGTAGAAAATCTGAAAAGACAGTCTTCATATACCACACGCCCACGGCACTAATCCAACTTAAATGCTAACGTGCATTATAAAAGAATTGTATTGCTAGTTGCCGCACAGAAATGCCCGTAAAAATGCAATAGTGTCTTCTTCCCTTGTCCACTGACACATATAGCCCCGGAGCTAGCACACATTTGTAAACATCTCAAGTACAAAGGTTTGAGTGATTAAATATTAGACAGACTGCAGGGACCCCTTAAACATAATTCTCAAGTGCCACAAATGGTGCTTCAGGATGAGGGGTCAAGACAATTTTGTACAGGGGGGGTCCAATTTTTATTGAGGTGGCCAATTCGTGCTGAAAAGGGGATGTAGCCATGTTGTATGTTGGTCTAAACCACAAGGATTTATTAAAGGTATAGGTTTGACTTCTACAACGTAAGGTTTAAGATTATAGACTAAAACAAGCAAAATCAATAAAAATGGTCAATTTCCATTTGTAAAAGGCGAGGGGGGGAGTCAACCACGTTTTCTAGTTGAGGTAGATCATTGGAGAGAGGGCGGGTCGCCGATTATTGGAGAAAGAAATGGTGGCAAATTATGGATGCGACGCTCATGTGTTGACCTCAATACGGCAATACGTTTTGAGCTTTAAGCTCCAAATGCTTGCGTAAGAAAGTAGAGGAACACCAGGTCAAGCCCCATGAATGCAATGGACGTTTGACCCTCATGCCCCCTACATTGTTAACTAATATTTTAACAGTCAAACTTTCTTTATTTAAATCCCTATGAACTCAGCAATAATTTGCACCATTTTTTTTATCTAAATCGGAGTGCAACTTTAATATTTGACCGCCGGTATATGTTATACACCACTAACCTGCTGTCCTAAGGATTAAAAACAAAAATCTTGGGTGGACTACTTTCTTGCTGCATCTGGAAAATGTGCTTTAAAATGTCTGAAATGCACTAGTTATATTCAGAAAGTGAGAACTTTCATGATTGACAAGGTGGACTGGTATGTTTTTTCTCAACTAGCGGCATGTTCAGTGAATTTTGAGGAACATTACTACCGCGGTCATCAATTTCACATCGATTTGCAAATTACTAGCTTTGGCGACTATATAGAACTTGGGTGGCCGGTCCGTTGACATCGGGCAGTTTGGTGAGTCGTACTAAAAATTTTTTCGGGTCATCATATGTTCCAACTTTGGTTATTTGGTGATTTCAACTTGTACTTTGGGTTATTGTTGTATTTCCTCGGTGAGAGTTTTAAATGTGAAATAAAATGCTCAAATGTGCATTTTTCCCATAGACTAGTGTAATAAGTGAGTTAGTGGTTTGTAACCTGACAACTGAAATTGACCCTTTTTATTGATTTTGCTGTTTTGTTAGCCTATAACTCTTAAAATTTACGTTGTAGATAGTACAAACTATACCTATCCTGAATCATTGTGGTTAGACAAATAACATGGTATACCTTTCAACATGATTGGATCAATTTAAAATTTTGACCCCTGTACAAACTTTGTCTTGGCCCCCCTCTCCTTAAGAAACCATTTGCTGCACTTAAGAATCACGTTTCAGTGGTTTCTGTCAGTCTGTCAACATATTTAATCACTCAAACCTTTTGTACTTGAGATGTGTTAGAAATGTCTGTTAGCTCCCGGGTTAATACTTTCCTTTGCAGTCTCTAGCAAGGAAGTTCAGTCAAACTGTCGCATATATAGGGGGATTGTTTAAAAGCAATAATCCCTGAAAAGAGGTCCTTCTAATTACCAAAGAGTAGTAATTTTAGCTCATCTATAGTCTATTCGAAAGAATGACTTGAGTGTTATGTTATTTGAACTTAATCAGAATGCAATTTCCCAAAACTGCACAATGAGAACCAGTACGCCGCTCAATATAATATTCATTCGAAAATATGTTTTTAAAGGTTTAGTATAATGCAGTTTTCGTATACTACTGTTCACAAAAACGCATGACTAATTATAGGCCTACACACTTAGGCATGAAACATTGGGTCATGAGTTGGAAACGATGATATTTATATATTTACTTATGTCATGTCAATCTGTTAAGCATTTCTGGCATTTTATTCTACTCACATAAAATGCAGAGATTTTTTGGCCATCTTAGCATATTAACCGACCACTGTCGACACAAATACCGTTTGGTTGCAGCACTCACTCACAACCTTGAAAGCAATCATGACAAAAAGCACAATCTGTCCATACAACATTTAACCCTGAAGATGACAATAAAATACCTGTATTATTATTTTAACTATGCTCAAAAGTTAAAACTTAATTTTACCAATTCAATAAAGGAACGCTTTAGTAATTAAATAAATAAAAAAAAAACACAGCAAAAACAACAGTAACAACAACAACAACTATAATGATATTTA
>JAMKCH010051026.1:0-10568 GCA_023653785.1 Ophioderma brevispina
TCTTTCACAAATCACAAACAAACCTTTGTTTTTGTTAGCCCCACTCGCAAATTCTATTTTTGTGCCCCTTGTGAGCCCTTTTTTGTGTCGTCTGTAAAAATTGCAGAAGGCACATAGGGGGAATACTCTGGTCGTATGGGTGTGTGTGTGTCTGTGCTCAAAAGGCCCATGATGATTTAACGTGGTGGAAGGAGGGGGGATGAGCGGGAGTATATTTTTCTATTTTAAATTTGACCTTTGGCCCATTCACAACCGCGATGGCAGACGACACAGGACCGCAATGTATTATGGCAGCTCATTGTTATTTTGAGAAGGGGTTTCACCCCAAACTCCCAGTACAGTACTGTTTTGAAACCAGAAAATGTCTAAGTCAAGTAAAGTATATTAAGTATACAATTGAAACCAGAAAAAAATGCCTTTCAAAAAGGCCAAAGTCCAGATAAAGTATATTTAAAGTATACACCATTTGAAACCATAAAATCATAAGTCAGTAAAGGATATTTAAAGGATATAATTTGAAACCGAGAAACTGCCGAAGCCAGTAAAGTATATTTAAAGTATAAATTTGGAAAACCAGAAAATGTCTAAGTCCAGTAAAGTATATTAAGTATACAATTTGAACCAGAAAATGCCTAAGTCCAGTAAAGTATATTTAAGTAGTACAATTGAAACCAGAAATGCATAAGTCCAGTAAAGTATATTTAAAGTCTACCAAGTTTGAAACCAGAAAATTGCCCAGTCATTAAAGTATATTTAAAGTATACACCATTTGAAACCAGAAAATGCCTAAGTCCAGAAAGTATATTTAAAGTAGACAAATTTGAAACCAGAAAATGGTCTAAGTCAGTAAAGTATATTTAAAGTATACAATTTGAGGCAAGAAAAATGTTGAGTCCAGTAAAGTATATTAAAGTACAATTCTAAAATAAACTAGTTAAAATAACGTATAGTAAAGTATGAAAATTTGATATTTTTCAAAAAGTCCCATAAAGTATATTTAAAGTCGTTAAAGTATGCTATTTTCTCCACAATAAGACAAAATAAGTATACTTTAAATATACTTTATATAATTTATGCCCATAAAGGACATTTAAAAGTATGCAAAAAGTCAGATAAAGTATTACTTTATTTTGTCCAGGGCAATTGGTCATGTCCAAAGTTTTGGTGTATGTCTTGTCCTGAGTCCACAGTTTTGGTCAATATAGAATGTTGCCAGGGCGCGTACCAGACCTGAGCCTCCGCGGGGGCAAAACTCAAGAAGTTTCCCATGTTTCTCCGGCTCGCTTCGCTCATCGGGTAGACCCATATTTCCCCCTTCTCTACCTTCTTCTCGCCCATTTTTAGCTTCTCCGTCCCTTTTCGTTGTCCGGGGGGGGCAGTCTGCCCCCTTGACACCCCGCTGGTTACGCCACTGAATTGGCATGTATGAGATAATGGCATGTTGGCCAGAAAGAAGAGAACATGATCTGTAGACAGATCTTGAACACAGTCGAGAGTACTCGACCGGAAAGTAAACTCCTTGATGACTTTAACCTTCATGCCAAGGTGTAGGGTCTCAAGCTGCTTTACATGCATGATCAAGCGACCATGCAAGTTATCTGTATGAGGAGTAGCAATTTATAAGAATGATCTTTTGACCCATGTGACCCCAAATGATCTTTAAACAAAAATTTATTAAGTAACTTTGTAGGATGTCAAAATACACCAACGTGATCATACGATGTAATCTGTAGAAGTAGTGGTTGGAGGTGCACGTAAATTTGAAGTATTTGACCTTTGACCCGAAGCCAGGGTCAAGTGATAGGGTCATGATTGATTTTGTTGACCTTAAAAATAATAACATAAATAAGGTCGATATGATATTTATGATTTAATTTGGTAAGTAATAATTAGCGGAAAGTACAGTAAAATCTGAACGGGAGTTCATTCATACACAATGTGCAAGCAGAGGTAAAATTGTCTAGAATTAAAAAAGAAACCAATTTTCTGATACAAAGAATATAATTACTGTTTGCACCACTTCTAATAAATGCCCCTCAATTTTGTTTACCAAATTGTTCATAAACTACTTAAAAATCATGGCCATGCGTTAAACAATCCTGATACAAAATTGGTGGAAATTTGCTGGCCTTTATTGCCACATTTTGCACAACTGACCCTACACATTGGCAAATAAATGTGAAGATATTTTGATAAGTGGAGATTTTAAAAAATTACATATGTAATTAACAAATGTGTTAAATTACTATTTAGAGGCATGGTATGCTATTTTTCTTCCAGCGGTGCTGGAGCCATTGTTTATTGTGGTTAGCTGATCAAAGATTGCTACTTTGCACATGGAGCAATGGTTATTCCTAGTGAAGATGGTGATGGTGCTGGCTAGGTTTTCAAGGAAATATAAAGGAATACGACATATAAGAAATTCCCCTTTTGAAACAATTCCAGTATTTGTTACAGACAATATGCTTTCTGAAGCTGGCCATTGGATTTGGAAATGCTAAATATAGAATCTTTGGTTGAGTAGAGCTGTTGTTGACAAAGTAGTGCTTGGAAGAGAGTGTGTTTGAAAAAAGTCATGGAAGAAAGGGTTCCATATGTACCCCCCATTTAAAACTTACAGGAAACAATTTCTTTATGGCTGACAAACCCTAACCATAAGGCTTTGTTACCTGTAGAACTTCAAATGTTGCGGACAACATAGGAATACTGTCAAAGGGACAATATTAATATATTAGCAACCGTGTAGCTGGATACCGGGCCAATTTTACTGGTTACGGTTATACATACACGTAACTTAGCCAGGCACATACAAAGTGCTTTGTGTCGTCTGACGGAGATTGCAGACGGCACAGGGATGACTCTGGCCGTCTACCGTGTGTGTATCTATGTGGGTGTCTGTGGTCAAAATGTTAACCCTTAATAATGCATGCCGTTATGAGGTCCGTAAGGGATACGATGATGTAACTTGGTGGAGAGGGGGCGGGGTATTGTGACATGTTGGTGACATTGGGACCTCATGTGACCTTTGGCCGGTCTCAAAATATTAACCCTTAATATATTGCATGCCGTATGGAGTTCTGTAAGGGCTACGATGATGTAACTGGTGGAAAGGAGGTGGCGGGGTGGGGTGGGACAGGTCGCTGACTTGTGATCTCATGTGACCTATGGCAGATGTGGGGGGGGGGGACACTCGCAAGTACCGTGGACCAAGATGTATTTAGTACCAACAGCTTACATCAAATTTTCTGGCTTTGACTGTCATTAAGTGCAACAAGATTCCACATGTCAGATGTCCCTTAAAATATGAAAAGCTGATTGGTATATGATTTTAATGTCTATATTCAAACACCATCCTCTTCTTCCCCTCTGAAGAGTTCAGCTTGAAATGTTTTCTTTGGGACAAAAATTATTCAAAAATTATAATTTTGTATTGGAGTAAATTAAGCCTATGGTTTTTTTACATTGAGACAAAAACAATTTTTTTGCATTTCTTTCACTTTAGAGTATTGTTGAAGCACAATCCTATTTCTTCACAATGGAATGTGCCCCCGATGTTTCATCAAAGTCCATTTTTTGTAGTGTGTACAAACAGTACAAAAAATAGTAAAAACCCTTCTAAGTGGCTAAATGAACATGCCATATTGTCAAGAATTGTGATTTTATGCTTGCTTACTGATAAGTCGGAATCCAACTTTTTTGAGGCCCCGTAACAGTGTAAATGACATCTTCAGGACTGCTTTAAAATACTTATTAAAGTGTTGTTCTTCACAAAGAACAGTACTATAAGTGTTGATATGACCTATCACTAGCACTTTAGAGACAAAACTGGGAATTTGAATTTGGGAAAAAATGACTGATGGGGGCTATGTGTACATAAGGAACCAGATCAACATTCAATGTGGTAACTTATGATCCAATTGTATGGATATCTGATAATCGCTTGTTGATACCTTTATTAATAGCTTGGATTTAAGGTGGGTTTACTCGATCTTGATCCAAAGTTTTCTCTCCTCACTTGGAAAGCATGTCTCCACAAACATCCGATTACAAATTTTGAGTTAAATCAGCCCAACGCTTGGTAGCATAAGAAAAAAAATTGTACAGATACGAAAGGGCACCCATATGAAAGTATATGTAACCTGATGTGGTCGACCCACATTTAGTAAAATTTTGATTCACAAACATCAAAAGGAACATTCGTGGGTCTTAATTTCACTGGGGTTAATGAGAACAATGGCCTTCTTCTGTATCAAAATCTCAATGGATTGATGGTATTAAAACGATATAGTAGTGGGGGAGGAAAGTTTCAACAGTCGCCCACCTTTAAATATATATTTACCGTACCAGACTCCAAACACTGCTATCAATGCATGGCATGCTGTATGTTAGGACAGATGGGATAAGTAAAACCAATTTTTACATTTTATAACTTCAAAAATTTGGAGAGGAATATAAATTTATAATTTGAGAGTGGTTTCAGTATGGTTTTGTAAAAAGATAATGCATCGTAGATAAAGAGCATATATTATCTAATTTATGGTGCATATTATGCTGGTATGTTGTTGTGTATTAAATCTACGACAACGGTCAGTGAAACATGTATATGATGGTGTTGACTAATGCCTTTAAATAACCTCCTAATCAAATTGAAATTTTGAAACATTTGATGTCAAAGGTCATCTTGAGGTCAAGGGAGGAGTGTATTCCGTTGTCATGTATGTCTTAGTTTGGCTAGTTGTCTGTTGGCAATTTGTTTGAGATGGGTAGACTTAAACGATGTGTGGGTAGTGGTGTATACAAATAATATCCGCCGCACTAGTGTCCTCATTAATTGTGCATATTAATGAGTTAATGAGCTCATTGGTATATTTACTCTAATGGGCTCCATTACTAAAAGGTGAACTTTAACAGATCCCCCAAAGTCAAGTTTGACCGAAACTTGGATATGGGACGTGGGGAGCATGCAAATGCACTGTCACTACTATTACAATTTATTTTTTTAATGAGCTCATTTACATATTTGCTCCTCCTGCTATGGGATCTTGGCAAGTTTTAACTAAAATTGCAGCATTTTTAAAAACTTATCACATGATATTTTGTCGATGAAAAAACAGTTCAATCTGGGAATAAGTCAAACATTCAATTTTCAATTGTAGGGAAAAGGGGCCATGTTTTTGCATGTTAGAACAACCAAGCCTAGAAAACTTGTTTCAAAAAGACTAATTTCAGTCTGAGTTTCGGCAAACATGTTCCATATTTTCTCTTATCTCAATAAGGAAAACAAAGCCAAACGCATAAAATAATAATATTATTTTATGCAGTGCTCAAGATTTCAAAGCTTAATTTGTAATTTGGCAATTTCTATTGGTGTAAAACATACAAAAAAGGTCTCTAAATTTCCCCCCATTTTCCCCATTCAACCAGATATTTATACAGTATTACTTTTAGTTCCAGCAGTGGCGTAACGGCCTGCCCGCCTGAGGGGGCAATTTCCCAGTCTTGGGAAATTTTCCCTATCAGGGGGGTCCAAAAGGCCAATTTTTCCCGGTCAGAGGCTAAAAAAACGGCTGATTTAGCATGGATTTTTTGCAATTTTTTTCCCGGCAAAGTCGTAGGGGGGGGCAACCTGTACCCCCTGCCACCCCGCCTGTTACGCCAATGATTTTCCAGTTAGGTTTAAGTACCGACGTCCCAGAAAAACTATACATCAAAATAAAATTATTAAAAATATTAACACGCATTTCTGTGAGATATTTTAATTTTTTGTGAGACCCGTTCCTAAAAGCTAAGCCGTGTTTTTTATTCCATCCAATTTGATGCACCCTAACCGAGTTATTGCAAATTGAACACAAAGGATAAAATACCAGTTGGGCCAGTGACTGGAAGGTTCAATAAATTCGGTATAGGCGTGTAGCATCATTGGGGAATTAAAGTGTTTTCAAACAAAATAATATTGTACAGATCAGAGTTGAATGCATTGTCTCAGCATTAACCTAATGTCAATATAAACTTTCAAACAGTGTGAAAGCACAGAGATTATTGTTGGGGGGGAAAATAGGGCCCTCACTTTCGGCGACAATATAATGGGAAACGTATGTAAATTTTGGGAAATTTTAATGCGAAACCTAATGGAACAGCCCAAAAGTCTCTGTTGGGGGACAAATGTACAGAAAATGCTCTAATGTGGAATGCCATTTAACATTCCACTATTCTTCACGCCTCCAAAATGCCAGGAAGGAAAATAATGAAGAAACCAGTGTTGAACAAAGAACAATAAAGGAAAGGATGGTTGTGTTCAAAGGTCTCAGTTTACTTTCAACAAGGGTTGGTTTTTTATGGTTCTACCTTCAGCTACCTTCTGCTGAAACTTGGGAGTAAATCTGAGACAAAACAGAATATTGGAAATTGAAATTTCCAATGGCTACGTGTATTTTTTTGACAATTGTGACATTATAAAGTTATAAATTATATTATATCACAATAAGCAGCACTTTATACCTATTTTTTATTTTAATTTTCACAAAAGAATGTCTTGAAGTTGATTTTCAGTGACAACTGTGTTGATATCGTATAGCCGAAAACTGGACCAACAGGTTTTTCAAGCGTCTCAGATAATTGGTCATAACTCTAGAACCAGACCCCCAAATTACACCAACTAAAATTCTACGAAGCTGGAACACTCCTGAAAAAGAATCAGTAACGTTCAGTTGGGATGCCCTTAAGTTTTTGAGAAAGGAATTAATCTTTTATTGTATAGTTTTTTTTGGGATAGTCTGTAGATAGTTACTAATCTTGGCTATTAAAATTGCATCATATGTATTTGTGCAATTGAGAAAAATAGTCCTGTATAAATTTGTAATATGAATTAGTTTTTTACACCAATAAACTGCGCACGACAAAAAAAATTGTATATGTTTAAACTTCATTAACCTGGATTAAAGTAATTACATAAATCCAAGGCTGACTTCAATTAGGCTCAATTTATGGGACAAAATCGTGATGCTTTAGTAATTCCTGTCCGTACGGACCCTTACTGCCTGGCGCAATTTAATGGAGATTCATATCCTTGAGCACTACTGTTTTCTTCATTTGCTGTCAATTTTCAGTTGCAAAATAACTTATGATAATTCTACAGATTTATTCTTCACTGTTAAGCCTTTCATTGCAAATTGCAAATATTTTTAAAAAAAAAAAATCACTTACAGTGCCTTTAATTTGAAGTTTGGACATAAAACCACCACTACACCTGTAAAAATCGAATTACATGTGAATTAATTTTTGCTGGCATCATTTATTTTCACGTGTAGTAAGCCTCACTCTGAAAAAAAAAATAATACACATAAATACCACACTGCTCAGCCTGTATGCTTCTAATTTTTGAAACACTTCAATTTGAACAAACACAATTATTTTTTTACACACCTTCAAGTTAGATTCAGAAAACATCTCACCAGATGGCAATATGAATATCAGGTGCTAACCGCAAAGTGATTCCATAGCGCTCACCAGCAGCTGATTGGATGTACAATGCTGTTGAGAGTCTCTTTTTAGATTGGCATGATTAAGTGTAAAGACTCGAAACACTTATAAAACCTCAACTTCTTAACGTAATATAGTTTTTTGTTTTTGTTTAATACAGTATTTTTATTTTTAGTCACTCACATCCGGTTCTCCCCCCCCCCCAAAAAAAAAACCCAAAGCAGTTTATTCCAGATTGTCCTGATGTAAATAACAATTTAATAATAGATCTGAAAAAAGATTGACAAGTCCACCACATTATATCCAAACTTTACATTCAGGGAAACACTTCAGAGTATTTTCTAGCTTGTCAGCTACGTCATGAATTGTGTACGGGCTTCCTTTTGAAGTATTTCTTTCATACAATTTGTGCTTACCAGTCTTAACAGCCCTATCGTCGGGGAAATTTCAGAAGATTGAACAGTTTTGGTATCCACTTTTCCAAACACGGTGTGTATTAAACTTTTTCCTGTTTCCTTATATTGTACGGTTGAAGACTGTCGTCGGCACCCGTCTGTTTGTTGAAACAGTGGACAATTATGTAAAAGATCGGATATATTCTCAGGTTAACTTCACAGATATGATTTGATGGTATGCATTATCATTGTACATTATTGGCAACCTTAACATCTTTTCGGTTGACTCATGTGCTGAAAGACGTTTAACAGACAGCATGGCACTGTGGGATGTCAAGTAAGCTCTTCCAAAAATACCGACGCTGTATTACGTCGGCTTCGGTCACAGCACTCTGTCTGGGTGACTCTTCTCCCGAGAGATCTTGGACAAAAGAGAAGAGAACGTGTGTACTGTGGGGCGTATTTACTGTTTACAGTAAAGCAGTGGTTTGGAGCTATTCTACATTATCATCTACAGTCAGGCCAGCAACTTAGCTATCTGATCCTGAGATTTTTGATAATCAGTATCGTATTGTTGAGTCATGTGGTTTAGGTATTTCAAAGTTAAAGTATAGTGGCTGCAGTATTCTGGAGTCATCAGCAACAGCGGTCATCAGTTGAGAGGTTTTGGGGTGGGGTGGGGGTGGGGTGGTGTACGGGGGATGTACAGACAGCATTTTACTGTGGGGTTTGGTAGCTCTTCAACTGAACATGTGGTTACCATTTTCAACATTCATCAACAGTGGCGATAAGCGTTAAAGGTTTGGACAGACAGCATTTTACTGTGGGGGTGGGGTTAGCTCTTCAAATGATACCAGTGGTTACCATTTTCAACATTCATCAACCGTGGCTATAAGCTGAAATGTTTGGCCAGACAGCATTTTAACTGTGGGGGTGGGGTTAGCTCTTCAAATGATACCAGTGGTTGCTGTTTTCAGCATTCATCAACAAGGCATTGGCTATAAGCTGAAAGGTTTGGATAGACAGCCTTTTACTGTGGGGTGCTGGTTAGCTCTTCAGAAAGATACCAGTGGTTTGCCATTTTCAACATTCATCAACAGTGCTATAAGCTGAAAGGTATTGGACAGACACATTTTACTGTTGGGTGTGGTTACTTCTCTTCAAATATACCAGTGGTTGCTGGTTTCAGGAGTCATCAGCAACAGCGCTATCAGCTGACCTTTGAGAGCTTGAGAGCTAATATATTTTTTGGAGCAATTTTTTATGATTTCCTTCCTCCCATTTTTAACATCACAGATAACATTTAATTTGCATGCATGCCCCAATGTGTTTAAATGTTATTACTTTCCGTTAACATTGGACATTTTTCACTCTTGTGTACTCTTGATTATTTTTTAGTACGGACAACATTCGGGGTATGTGTGATTAGGTGTTCAAGAGATACCAGTGGCTGCAGTATTCAAAGGTATCAGGCAGCAGCGGCTATCAGCTGAGTCATGTGTGCTAAGAGATTCTAATATAACATTTTATATAACTAAGACTTGTTAGAATGCCAAATGAACATAAAAATCATGTGTATTGATTCCAATTTAACATCAGTATCTGCATTCATTTCTAGGAAAGCGAATCGCGGTGAAAACCCCACCACCACTGAAGTTGGCATTGCCTATATGAACTAAAGATTTGCAATATGTGTTGAAAGGAATGCAATCAGTGGGTTCTTATAAGAAATTCACAAAATTTTTGGAGAACTAACAGCCGATCAGTAAGTTTATTTCATATTTCAATGTGGGATAGCTAGTAGCAGGGAAGAGAACTTGTAGCTATTGATCATACGTTTGGCTCGGACTACATTGGTATGATAACTGATGAGATCATTTTATGTGACCTGGTTTGATGGTGAGGTATTTTCTGCATCAATATGACCGTCCATGAGTTCTGTTATTATAACATAACAGGCACACACATCTGTTGTGCCGTGCATTGCAATGTCAAATGTTGTGTTCGCGCATGTGTAATATTTTTGTAGTTTTAATTCGTGGTGAGTGAGCGTTTGAACAGACAACCATTGTACTGTGGGATGTGGATAGCTGTTCAAAAGATATACCAGTGGATGGGCCAATCATCACAACAACAACTATCAGTGAGTTCTTATATGTTGGAGTTATTTTGATCATATCATTTATTTACTGGTGGAATGCTATTCCTTTTATATAACAGTATCAATATTCACTTTTGTGTGCTGGATGTTTTGGAACTGTGGAGTGTGGTTAACTGTCCAATAATTTCAAATTTAAAATTCCATGCAGCTGTTTTTGTAGTGCAAAGCTCTTACAATGTAAAAGTAGTGGTACCACAAGTATTGTCTACACAAACACCATTTCAGATATTTGAAAATATACCGGGATTGTTATAGTTATTTGTTTAACACAGGTCTCAGTCTACAACCATTTTCAAGAATAGTAGTACACCATTTAAATTGTTAATAACAGGGCTTGATAATAAACCATCCTTCACTAAAATCTCAGCGAAAAACATTTTAAAATGTTCCAGAGAACTTTTTTGTCATAATACTCAGTAATTGTATGAGTTGATAAGCTTTTTAAAGTATAAATATACCCAATTTTGCTATTATTGCAATATTGTACCAAATATTACTATTTTGAGCTTCTCACTTTATATATTAACTTAATA
>JAMKCH010051027.1:0-56416 GCA_023653785.1 Ophioderma brevispina
ATCAACAATGCACGCTCATGTACTAATAAAGGAATAGAGGTATTTGTTGAAATACAGACTTACAATTAACTATCTTCTTTCTTATGTTCCTAGGAAAGTACTGTGATGGTGATGAGAGCAAAATAGATCCCTGGCCAACAGAAGTCTGTGCTGATTTTCCTGCAGCTGTAGAACACATAGTCACAAGAATGCTACCTGTATGACAGATGGCTTCATGTTATCTTCACAAGACAGCTTCCTGGTAAAGTCAAGAATTAAGGGTAATGAAAAAAGTTTGTCTCTGAAACCCATATCTCTGTGAAATCAGACGGACTGTTTAGGTATATCCGATCGGCACATTTTGTACTTTATATTTAGTTTCAGAAGGAAAAAAATAAGATTTGGCCACAAAGTGTCCCAAAAAAATGATTCAAAGTACAGTAACATAGGAGGCCTGTCTAGCACAGAATTTTGATTAACTAAAACCTTATAGCACAGCTTTTTTGACAAATGTCTGAGACAAACTTTTTTTGCATTATGTACACATTATTATGCACATGCATAATGTGCATTATGTGTACATACGTGTACTGCCATGCTGCCACTTGCAAGATCAGATTCTCCATAGGAGGATACCCTCAGAGTACCTCACTTTTAGTCATGGCGTACGTCCCTCTACGTAAGGGTTTTATTGCAAGCCACAAAATTGAGGGCGGGAGTAAGTGCTAATTCATGTTTACCTCATGTGTAACAGCAAACACAATTGGTTAAGATGGGTCACATGGTCACGTATAAACAACCATTTGTACAAGGCAAGTGTGACAAACATGTATTCTGAAATTATGCAATTTGCAATTTGAATTTTATGTTTTATTGTTTTTATAAGTACTGTTCCGCTAAACATAAGGCTTTTAAAAAATTCTTGAATTACCCTTTACAGCTGACCCCAAAATTGTCTAATGAATGGAAAAAGTATGTGTTTTGTTTATTACTAATTATGGTATAAATGCATAAAACCCAAATACAATTTCATGAGAAAAATGCATGTCTCCTGAAATCAGACTCATCTCTGCTCATGTATCATCAATTTCACAAGAATAACAAGAAATTCAAGTTGCATCCTAAAGCAAAATTGACTGACCGACCCAGCTTCTAGCACTTAAAGGGCAAACCAACATTTTTTTAAAGCCTAATGGGTTGAAGCCATTGCGCATAAACAATATGGTTCATACATAAAATCCTATTCCTGACAAACCACTAATGTATTCTCTCAGTTGAACGAGTTTACCTAATACAGAAATCCCACTATATTTGGTATTTTATGCAAATGAGCTGTACATGGTACAATGAAACAAGTGGGGAGTCACACTGGGCAGGTTTCTAGACTGCATTGCAGTAGGTTTCGTGCTCTTCGCACCTCACACCGATTTCACTCAATATAATACATGAACAATTTGCTTTCCGTCGTCCCTGGTCGAAGAAAGGTCATACCAGCTCATACGCTGGTTCCCTGCGACTGGTCTCTCACCACTTCACAACTAACCAAAGAGTCCGAGTCATGAAGCGAGGCCCAAGGTGCAGGGAACCAGCGTATGACGTGAATTTCCGTTTTATCATTAGGAGCACCACTATAATTTACGAGACGCCAGGACAAATTGCCACAAATTAGGCAAATTCATCAAAAATCTCTTCCGTACAGAAAAATACTCTGCATGTAAATACATGTTGAATCGGTAGAGTATGCATCGTAGTAACCATAAAAATGCCAGATTTTGAAAGGAAAAACCAAACTTATGTGATATGTTCATCCAAAATATGAGTCTCAAAAGTCTTGATGAAAAATCTCCCAGTCAAATGCAGGCGATGACGTCATCAGAATTCCCTTAATTTTCGAGCATGCGCAATTCAAGCGGAGAGCAAATCGGCGAGTAGAAATCGATGTGCACCTCCTGGTGGAAACAACCCAAATGAATTCTCTGTCAGCTAGGGAACAAACCAGTACTTCTGATATCTCTCGTTTGGAACCTAGGCTGGCAGTTAATATCACATAAGGTTGCGTGTTGCATGACGCTCACCATGTATAGCCTTTGAAAACAGTCAATGGAACTAATAAGAATTATAGATTAGTTGATACGATTGGGGCACCGATTTTCACATCACATTTTTTATTTGGCATGCACGCCATATCAACAAAAACATCCTGATCCAATTTTGAGCTAGATTGAGCAGGTTGGCATTTAGAAGCAAAAAGAGTGTATAATAATTGCCCACAGCTAGGGAACAAAACCGTACTTTGAATTTCGTTTGGAACCGTAGTGGGTTCCGGAGTAATATCACATAAGGTTGCGTTTGCATGACGCTACATGTATAGCTTGAAAAAGTCAATGAACTAATAAGGATTTATAGATTTGTTGATCCGATTGGTGGTCCGATTTTTCACATACATTTTTTATTTGGGCATGAAAGCAATATCAACAACAAAAACATCCTGATTCCAAATTTCTCGGCAGATTGAGACGTTTGGGATATTTAGAGAAGCAAAAAAAAAAGGGGGGGGGGGGGGGGGGGAAAGTTTGGGTTTTTTTCTAATAATGCCCACAGCTAGGGAAAAACCAGTACTTCTGAATTCTCGTTTGGAACCAGGCTTGGCAGGTAATATCACACTAAGGTGCGTGTTGCATGACGCTACAGTATATGCCTTGGAAAAATCAATGGGAATAATAAGGGATTTTAGATTAGGTGATCCGACTGGTGGTCCGATTTTTCAAGCACATTTTTTATTGCATGAAGCAATATCAACAAAAACATCCTGATTCCAAATTTGAGCTAGATTGAGCAGTTGGATATTAGAAGCAAAAGAGTGTATAATAATGCCCACAGACAGTATGTATGGTGTTTAAACTTATAGAGATCATCTCAATCAGAATATTAATTGAGGTCAAAAACTATAGTCACAGGGACAGAATGAGCCTACCAATTAGCGGATGTCAAGATTTGTCAATCACCGCGGCACGGACTGTGATTGGTTTTGAATGTGTAGTGTGGGGGGCTGTTCAAACAAAATATGATTGAAAATGTCAAAACATGCCCATTTGAGTTGGGTTTTGACGCACCGACACAATATTCACGAAGCAATCTTTCTGTTCAATAGATTTTAAATGTTCACAGATTATTCTTCATGGCCGACTATGTTACGCACCGTCAAATTACACTTCAGACGCGCAATGGTGCCTTATTCTGTCCATGTATATAACACACTTGCTGTGTTGGAATTCCGTTAAAAGTAACAAGTTTGATATTCAAGGTCATTCGTCGTCAGCAGAGTGATCAAAAAGAGTGAATATCTTGAAGTCGGTATTATTAAAGTGCATTTGTTGGGATCCTAGCAATCTTCATTTTGTTCTTTGTTCATTAGATATCCTCATGAAGGGTTATATCCCAAAATTTCAGTTGATTCGGACAGTGCATTTAATGTTATGAGGAATACTTCATATCAACACTGCCCCATACATGTCAGGCCATTGTTTTATTAAGTACAAACTTGCAAAAATTCTGGAGTTTTGTTTTAAGACTGAATATATGACACGTAAGAGGTAGGCACACTTCTATACTTAGCCTTCTGTAGACCAATCATTAGTCAAAGTTACCCTTTAAGTATCTCAGGACATGCTTAGCTATAACCAGTGCTGGTGTGCATGGTAGTGAGATACGCAAAGAGTTTACTAACCACAAATGCGATGTCTGGCTTGTACTGGGTGGCAAAACAAGTGCCAAATACGTTCTGGTAGGGTGACAGGCTTCATTATTGTGAATGTTGTCTTCGAGTTTCATTCCCAGGGTGTTGTAAAATGGTTTACACTCTTAATGATAAACCATTCTAATATATTGTGAGTATCTCTTTGGCTTCCTTTTAATTTCTACCATGTTGGGTGAAAGTCAATACCTAAGACATAAGAGATTTCCCAAATCCTCATTTCAAATTGCTTCCTGATATTTTTCTTGAAGCTTTTTCCATTATTTTTAGTCATATCGTCGCTGCAATGACCAAGTGTCTACACAAATTTGACAACTACAATCGTCTTTGTACTTGTTCTGTACATGCAATGCTTACAGAATTTGAAAACAAAGCGTCATGCGTGAATGAAAAAAAAATCGGTTTGCAAACAACTTTGTTCCAATTTCGTATGATATATATCGACTTCTTTGGCTTTTACTTCAAACCCTTACGGTGGCTCCAAATATATTTTTATCTACAAGTGCAAGAAAGATGTTTTGACATTCATTGATGGGCGTTAAGATTGTTATGAGATGTGATAAGAGCTCGAAGGAAGTAGTTAGTGTTGGGGAAAAGTTTGGGTATAATCAATTACCCTTACTGACCATAAAACTTTCGCAAACATACCTGCTTTGAATAACTTATCGCCATTTGTACAGGCTACACCCATTTCCCCCCAAGAATTTCTTTAGGCAGCCTAACAAGATCAATTAAGGCATCATTTTTAGGGATTCTAACTCTTCATGGGTGGCTTTGCCACCAGTTTGATGAGAGAGGAATTTATGGCCTCTTGGCAGTTCTGGGGTCACCACATGTTTTATAGCAATAGTCTACTGATTTGTGGACTCTAAAAGTCCTCTTAAAATTCAGTAACACAATCAAGATATTTGGGTGCACTGTTCTCCCTCTGAGGGTTGGGGTTGCCAGTTGACCAGGTCTATCCCCCTAGTGATGCATTACTCCAATTGTTTGACCCATCACTCTTTCTATTTTTGACCAAGTTTTGATTGTTTTCCAAGTGTTTCAAGTTTTCATCCATGGTCATTTTTCAGAAGTGTGTCATGGTTGCCAGCATAGTCCAGATTGAGGTTATAGGTCAGAATTTGTGTGAGTGTATGTATGGTCTGACTCACCTCATGCTTAGAAAATGAGCAGACCTGTGCTTGGTATCAGGCTAATATATCAAGTACGCTGGGATATAAGTTATGTCCAACAAATATACTTCTTATACCTTTCTTACCCCATGAATCAGCCGTTATGTCATTGTATGCTAGCATCCAGAACAAAAAAATGTTGGATGGGCCTGGTTTATTTCCAGTTAGTTTCATAGGGTTTGCTCTGTGCAATTGTTGAAACATCTGTCTGGATGGAGGCTGCAATTTTGACATCATAGGCCACACGTAATTCTTTGGGAGCCCCACTCAATAAGCAAATTCTACTTATATCAAATAAATGTATGCCATGGGCTCTCAGCCAGTCCCATTTTGCTGAGGGAAATGAGGTGATGATGTTTCGTCATCTCTGCACCATTCTCTAAAAAATGTCCTGTGGGTAGGAGGGAATATACATACATGCATGTTTCAATGTTGCCTTTTGTCTGGTCTTGTCTCATAGGATTAGTTCTGCATCTCCTATCTTCACCAAATTGGTCTTCTTTGAACCATCTGCCAAATCCATCTAATGCTCATCTGGGTCAAAGGTTGATCACAGTTATCAAAATATATCTTGTGACGATGTGGTTGATCTTACTTGATTTGGTTGGATAGTCTTTAGCATTAGACACGAAAGAATGTTCATGTTCATTTGGTTGGATGAAGACACTCTTGCTGTCTTGGTGGAGTTCACATCTTTGTTGGATGTGCCAATTATTTTCGCTATGTGTTAAACTGTTATGGAAGTTGAATCACTTCATAGGTAGGGCTTTCTGTCATTGTGAGGAGTGATTTTGATTGCAGTCATAGGGGGTGAGGCCGTTTAGTGACCCTGGTAACCCTGATGAATTCGGCAGACCTTACAGAATAAATTGCAGTATCACATGTACCTTATTCCATAAGACCTGCCAAATTCATCTGGTAACCAGTGACACAGGGTCATGTGGGCACAACCCGGGCAGTGTCTTGGGAGACCACAAGAGTAGCAGCTTTTCTTAGGCCCTGCATCTCTTTCCTTCATTGTATTGTCTGATTGAGGTGGTTTATTGAGATTTTCTGTCTCCTCGTAAGCATGCCATCGTGTCTTGAACTGATGGGGGAATATTATTTCATCTACATCTGCAGACTGCACCTCACAGCTGTTTGAAAGTCTCATTTATTATGACAAATCCAGAAGAAAACAAAAATTATTGTCGGCGACACACTTTTGACAACTGATTTGGAATATATAGTCCACTAACTACATCGTGTAAATTTTACGAAATTTCATTGCAGGCAAATGTGATTTTTCTTAAAAATCTAGTTTTCCACGTTTTTCTATGAAAAATGGGCATATAGAGGGCGCTATAACATACAAATCATGACCTTTGTAGGCCTATATGGCAAGATTCCCACAATGAATTTGTCTGATTTTTGCAGAGATGATAGCTCTTGCATGGCCCTACTTATATCAGTTGTCAAAATTGTGTCGACACTGCTTAAAATTGTTTTAAAAATAAAAGAGACAATTTGTATGGGGTCAAACATCTGTGACCTTGCAAAATGTTAATTGAGAAGGGCTTGAAACTTGGAGGCTAACTTCATGGTTACTATTCATCACATGCTGTCATGATATTTTCCGTACATATTTGTAGTCTGTTTTTTACCCATTTAAACTCATGAAATTCACAAAAGCAAAGTTTTGATGGACACAATTTTCCCATTTTTGTCCATCAAATGTAACATTTGCCTGAAAACAGTATTTTGCTTGAAAATATTTATCTGAAAACAGGATAGTTTGAAAATTGGCTTGATTTGAATTAGTGACCTAAAATACATAATATTATCTATCAAAAAATCAAATCCTCTCACAAAAAGTAGGTCAAAATCATCAAGTTTGTTGCTAATGTTACATTTGATGGACATATTGTGTCCATTAAAATATGCAACATTTGTCATAAGAAAAAGGTGATTTTAAGTTAAAAATTACATTTCTTTGCCCAAAATTTCCAGGTCATCCAAGAAGTCAACCACATTGTTCTTACAGGCTTTGATTCTCAATGAGAGGAAGTTCATGGTTGCATTAGAGGCATGTTCTTTGGCAGCACTAACCATGCCCATAATCATCTCTGAATCAATGTTGTGCAGGCGAGCTGATTCGGTCTCTTCCCTTAGTACTTGTGTGATATCAATGGTGAAATATCTCTCATACTGCCTCTTGAGTACATCCACAATCTTCTGCCAGAGATGTAACTTTTCTGGAAATTTCTGGATTTTTGGCCATAAATAAAAAAAAAATCCGGAAATGTAAAAAAAAAAAAAATTTAGATTTTTATTTTTTTTTTAAATTTCTGAGATCAAATTGTTAATGATAAAGGTAAACTGCATCAAAAATCCAAGTTTTAAGTACCAATTTGTTTTAGAGAAGGGGTCTTATACCCTAAAGTCGCATATAAAAATGCGTTCCCCGGAGATTCTCCGGTTGCTTCGATAAAGTTTGGCCTTCTCGTCAGTTCAAATTTTGGATTTTCAGGAAATGGGACCATTCCTCTGTTACATCTCTGTTCTGCAAGCTGGCCCTCATCATGATATTGAAGAGTTCTTCCTGCCCGGCAGGAAGCATCCTGATTGATTTGACCAATCCATGCTGTCACTGTCTCCTGAACAAGCCATCTGAGGGTGTGCTTAGATGAAACAACCTCTTCCTTTCTGTAGATCTTATGGGCATTGAGTATCATTTTCAGTATCCACCTAACAGCTACCTTTTGATACCACTTGAGGGTCTTCCTCATAGGACATAAGCTGTTGAGGCCAAGGGATTGATATGTTAGGTCCACACCCCCATACACTTATTGTAATCAGCCACCCACTGTGGCTTGATTATAGGATGATCACCACCTTGTGTACATGGACCACTATTGTGTCTTGAGGTATCGTGCATTGTTGACATTGTTGAACGATCTTTGGCTGTCCTGAAGCGCGATCATTTGCCTCGCGATACTTTACAGGCATCATTTTTTGGTCTTCTGATACAAAGTGTGCTATTTCTCCTTTCTGAAGATTTTCAGCTGCCATTTCTGCTGTTGGGACCCCTCTTCTTGTTGGATGCACTGTCCCACACAGATGTGTGTTTCTTGTAAGTAAATACTTTGCAAGGTTGACACTAGTGCAGGGGTGTCCAACTTGCGGCCCGCGGGCCATTTGCAGCCCGCTAAGAGCTCTCATGCGGCCCGCGAGGTACTTCCCAGAAAAATTAAAATGCATAAATTTCTTAAATAATAGATTTTAAAAAGATGTCATTTGAATATTTCAATTTCCTCGATCTGAAACCGAACATTTTGAACACTGTTGGACAATCAGCAATCTGAAACCAAACTTTTCTAAAGATTGTGCTAAAGAAGTCAAAAATTTTCCAAAATTGCTAAAAGGTCATCAAAAATGGAAAATTTGTGTTAAATTTGACCCAAAATCTGCATCTCTGGTGTTGCTATGAGTCCCTTTTTTGTCAAAAATTTGCATAGATATGGGTCCTACTTGTAGGCACGTCCTAAACCAAACACGAGAACCCCGATTCGCGATTACTTGTTTGCGGCCCGTAATAGTTGTGGATTCAACCAATACGGCCCCTGTGTCAAAAAGGTTGGACACCCCTGCACTAGTGTAAAAGTTATCTGTATATAGGTGATGACCTAGATCCAAATAGCTAGGGCTCCAACATATTCAGTGTCAATTGTTCAGTTTTGTTGATGTTGATGTTTGCAGCATTTCTTGGAAAGAGATGGTGGTCATTCAGGGTGGAAACCTGCTTGCAAGTTGTTGTTGAAATGCAAGCAGCGCTTCAAGAGGAAAAAAACAATCTCTTGTCATGATGGCACTGAAAGCTGGGGCCTGGAGTGAATATAAGAAAGTCAGTGCTCCAATAATCTGGAAACTTGGTGGGGACCTTTGTGGTTCGAGAATCACCTTGTTCCCATTTTCAAAGTTTTGCTAAAAATGGTGTGATCCGAAAAAGATAAGTATATGGCCTTTTCCTTCTTCAATTGATAATTCCTGACTAGGTACGGCTCACCAATGTTGATTGAGTTTCTTAATTTGGCGCTATTCAGTTTCCCCGACATGGAAGTTTTCTCATCTCTGAGGCCCATGAGCCACATGTTACTTTCTAATCCAGTACTGGTAGTTGTAAATGCAAATGGTTTGCTAATCGCTAGTACTGTTAAAAGCACTGGCATATGGTAGGGCTCTGAACTCAGCCACGAGGCGTTCATAGCCTTTATTTTTGCTAATGATCATGTCATCATTCCTGTAGGATCCTATATAGTAGATGTCCATACGTTCTTGATGAGACAAGCGAATGAAGTCAATTGCTTCAATTGCCTTTATTTTCGCTAATGATCCGGCCATCATCCCTGTATGATCCTATGATAGTAGATGTCCTATACGTCTTGATGAGACAAGGAATGAAGTTCAATTGCTTCAATGCCTTATTTCGCTAATGATCGTGCCATCCCTGTATGATCCTAGTAGTAGAGTCCAACGTTGACGATGAAGACACGGGGTGAATGAGTCAATTGGTTCAATTTGATTCAAGCCACTGCCCCATCCACACCCACACCCACACCCAATCCGCCTATCAGATGATATACTTATGGTTTGCCCAAAGTAACAATACTAAAACAACCATTTTTACCTGTATACAAGTCGAATCTTGGATGTGACCTGATTGGTCAAAATTTTAACATAAAATGTTTTGTATCTCACAAGAAAGATCATCACTTAAATATTAAAGTTCTCAAGTTTGGTTTGTATTGCTCCAGTCCAGTGGCATAAAGATCGGGGTGGGGGCTCTTTCCCCTCCCCATGAAACGAGCTAAAGTACAGGTACAATGGAGAGAACATAGTTTATGCCCCCTGACATAGAATAACTTGTTCCTCGTACGAACTTGTTCCTTGTACGAACTTATAAAAACAAGTTGGTGAGAAAGGGGGGAGGGGAGAAAGACTTACTATTTGTTTTTCAAATTATCTATTGTTCTTTATGCTAAATTTCTATTCCAAATACCTTCCCATCATAATCATTAAAAGAGGGGGCCCTTATTTTCCCTTAAAGCACTAGTCCTACATGTATAAATGGTAAAAAATTATCGGAAAACCAGGAAAAACTGGTTCAGACCAGTTTCCATCTCCGGCCGTACTTTTACATGTAAACCCATAGGAGACAATGCTTCTAAACTTTTGTTTTAAAGGAGTTTTATCTGATTTTTGTTACAGAACCCCCCCCCCACCAGGACACCGACGTCTCGGCTGAGTCTGAAAATAAAAACAAAACAAAAATCGCACCTCTATTTCCATCTTTAACAACTTTTAATAGACTACATGCATATGGTCTGTATCCTCAGGAGGCTACCTACCCTTTCCAAGTGTCATTTGGCAGTAACCCAAGGGTTCTAACACAATTGGCATTTTCCTACTTAATTTATACTCATATCACGACTGCACTCCAAAAGTGTGAGTCCACTGGGGGTTACCAAAATAGAACAAGACAATTGTAAACCTTTTTTGTAACTTTTTTGGCTTAACTCCAAATCAAGTGCAAATTATGTAAAGCTTAAATGTGCAGAATGTTAGGTGTGTAAAATATGTTAAAGTGGCTATACTACCTACCACATGTAACTTCCTCTAAAGGGTACTCTGCTCAAACTGGGAGATGTCAGCTTGAATTTCTTAACTGTAGTTACCTCCAGATTGTATGAGTTCTCTTCCTTATACACCCTCTTCTTTACAACCTTTGGCCAAAGGGATTCTTGGACCACTTCCCAGGATGAGAATGGCAATGGCCCAGGATTATCAAGATAAGCTTCTAACTCATCCTGTTTGGTGACCCATTTCCTATTTTCTGGCTGCAACTCAACACTTAACTCTGCTTCTGACATGGCCGGCGTGCTCATGATGCTTGAGCTGGGTGGGGTGTCATGACTGGCTGCTGGATGAGCCCCTTGTGAGGCATCTGCCATGCCTACAGAGATTGCACTGGCTGAAGATGTACTGCTGTCAGTGAGATGGCTGATTGCATACCCACTGTGTGTAATCTTAAGTCCATTCAGTGTCTGTTGGCTCAGTTGCATCTTTTCTCTGTCTTGTTTGAGAAATTACCTGGCCTGTTGTTCACGGATGACTTCCACTCCTCAAAGTATGCAAGAGATGTTCCCTTAAGGTAGGTCAATCATGGATCATTAACATCTGTGTATGCATCCAAGTCATGATTCCCAGAGTTCCTCCCTTCATACAAGTTTCGCGTATTCAAACAAAGAAACGATAACTGCACCGTTTCACGGACATCGTCTCCATACACTTCCTCCAAAGGTGAGGCAACTTTCCTGCTGAACACCTGTGCTGCCAGGTTGACCTTCATGCATGAAAATGCAGTTTGCAATGTGTTCCCTTGTCAACTTGCATTTGGTGTATAAGCTGTTTTCAATGTTATTTGCATACAGGTTGACAATATGTGTCCACAGAATAGGTTGACCATTGTTCCATATCATTCGTGACATCCTGTGAGATTGAGAATATGCAAAACAATTCCAGTTTTAAACAAGAGATTTTGAGGCACCCAAATATTGTATCATAATAGTAATTTCAGATAGATAGACACTCAATAGATCTCCCTTGTATTTGGCTACAGAAATGTCTTCAAAGAGAGAAAAAAGGTGATTTTGATTTGCTTATATTTCAATATAAAACATAGGCTGAATTTCGTATTGGCTCCTAAACGAAATTAGAAATTTCACAATTTTTGTACCGAAGAAACATTTCTCAGCTTAATCCTTTCAGATGGGCATATTTTTAATGGAAAGCTTTACATCAGGGCAAAAATCAGTGCTTTCAATTTCTTAGGTACACCTGATATGTGAAATCTCTCGTTGCACCTTTAAGCAGATGAGGCACATCTAATATGAAATACAAGAGCCTTTTGGTACAGCAAAAACAGGTTCACCATCATTTCCAATTCCTTCACTCCGGTGCATCTCAAAGAACTTCCTGTTTTGCGATGCACCATCACAGGTTACAAAAAGAACTTTGAGGCCTCTGTCCTCAAGAAGTTCAATGGCTTGCCAGTGGTTGGCATCCAAACCCCAGGTTGCAAAAGCTGCCAATGGAAATTTCAAGTTGTCTGTTGTGCCACAAACCATGATGACTAATGCACTAGTGATGAGTTCTCTGCTGGCTTGTTGACTTCCCCTCTCCACATCCAAAATCAAATTACTTGTATCATCCAGGTTCACATAAACCCAATCAATTGGCCTGTGGTTGCACAATACACAAGGTCATCTTTTACCTTGATCTCATCTTGTAGAATTCCCACACATGATGACCATTCAGCTTCAAACATGCCCTTTTGTTTGCATTCTTCTTGCAACATATGGAAATATCCATAGCTTCTGGTACAAAACCAAGTTTACTTGGAAGATAATGACTGTAGCCATACAAACTAGTACAAAGGTTTTGGGTTTAAAGGTCAAATGCACATAGGAGATTTTCCTGCCCAGGGATGACATTTTCTATAGTATACTGAAAGTCTGTTTGCAAAATATGTCTGCATGCTCAGGGTACTGGCGAAGCAGATTTTGGTGTCTTCCATACGACCTTCATTAAATTGAATTAAACCACCAGTTGCTGCACAATTTTACACCTATTCTCAGGTATAAGCCTAGCTAGGATCTATTAGCTACCCAGAATAATTGGGAGTTTCCATAACCTGACCCATCTGACACCATTTTTTCTGACACAATTATGAATTCAGAAACCCTTCATGGAATAAAGCACATGTTTATTCCGTTAAGGTTTCCAAATTCATAAGTGTGTCAGGAAAAGTGTGTCACATGGTTTAGGTTACGGAAACTCTCGGAATAATTGCCCGGCTGCATCAAGTGCTTCAAACTCTTCCTCTCTTCAGCATCCTTTCATTTGTTTTTGTTTTGTTTTACCACGGTAGGACCATTATGTAGTAAATCAAATGGACAAATGTTTACTTCAGCCATAGTGCATTATTAATTTCACAATGAAGTGCATCAATGTGAGGTGTGATATCTGCAAAACTGTCACTTTTCATGCCCTTTGATTCCTTCTGGAGTTGGCTATAGGTCAAATTACTGTCATTTGTGTGGAATCTATCTACATTGGCTGCATTTTGTCATGTTGTTCTTGTGATCTCTGTGTAGTTGACTGGGAAAATGATGAACCTCTTGTTTTTTCGTACATTGTGCATATATATTTGGAGGCTAACCCAGCAAGACCTTAAATTTCCTTTTTCCAACTTTTCGTCATACATAGTCCTATTCAATTTGGTTTTGAACTTCAAGGGTCATGCAGATTGACTTCACAGCTGTAAATCTGACTTTTCCAACTGTTTTCTTTCTTGGAAAAGAGAATCAAGTAGCGATGTCACTGCATAGTAGTCATTTTCATCAGCAAGGGCAATAAGCACTGGTCTTGAGTTGAGAGTTTGGTTTCTTTTCTTCATAAATTGTGACTGTTGTATCGTTTTGCTCAATAGTTACTGTTTATAGCCATGCATGCTAAATCTAAATGCTTTATCAGCAAGTTTTGCTGTAGTTGTCTTTATGTAACTACTTGCATTTTACTTCCCCCTATTCCATCACAGCCATCTTTGATTTAGGGATTCAAACATGTTACAGAGTGGTTCATCACAAATCAACAACGATGCATCCATGCGTCCGCGTATTTTTATCCCACGAGTGCGACTTTAGCCGGCCGAGCGGGATGAAAATACGCGGACGCATCGGATGCAGAGTTGGTGATTTGTGATGAACCACTCTGTAACATGTTTGAATCCCTTTCAACAACGAAAATCTGTATGAAAACTTATTAATATCATGTATAGAGGAACATAATTATTCTCACTTATAACACTAAAATATTCCCAGTTCGACAAAAGCTTTCCTAGACTATTTTTTTTTTAAATCTAAAGCAAAACGATAGTTAGATTGTTTGTTGCATTGCAGTTTGCACCTGGTGTGCTTGCGCGTACTCAGAGTTCTAAACGTGACGAACAGCGCGTCGATTTAAGCGTACCGCGTAAACGCACTTCCGTGAACCTGCGCCGGGCGTGACGCGTTAATTTGCATATCAACTGTGGGTTGATAACGAATCAACAACGGTACGCTCCTGTACAAGGAGATATGGTGAGTTGTTGAAATGGACAGTTATTGGCTGCAAGAATGTGTTTGGGTCTTCCCCAACAGATCTCAGTCTTTCTTCGATTTCTAGCTGAAGATCAGCCAGGGACATTGCCATGGCCTCATCGTAGATGATAGCATGTACTTTCACACTGTGGGGAGTCTAATCTCAGAAAGTCCTGGGGGAGTTGTTAAAAACTTCAATTGTTTACCTTCCTTTTTTTCAGTGTGATGAATAGGCGGTATATTTTAAAATGTAAAAATGTTAATCCTCTAATTGCAAAAGAAACCATTTTTCTTCAAAATTGTATTGAGAAAACCTTTTAAGAACAACATCAAAATTAAAGGTGCACATTTTCAAGGGGGCAATGTTTATACCGGTTCAAAGCAGAAAATGGTCACAGGTGTTGGAAAGTAACCAACTGTTTGCCCTCCTTTCAAGGTTCAAAAAAGGTATAGTTTGTCCTATATCTGGAGGTTAATATTTCAATAGTTATGAGTCACGTTGGTTCAAGGTCACAATACAGGGTTAAATTTCAGATCTACAGTTGTTATAGCAATAGTGTAACATTGTTGGTCTAATGCTACAGGAGCCAAACATATACTGGTTTGCACATCTTGAATGTGTTGCACAATTGGTAAATGCAAAATGGTTACTGGGAGCTACAATTACCTTGATGGTTTGTTCAATTACGTGCCGTTTTGAGGCGTCCAGTTCCAAGGAATGTGCCACATCGTATTGGGCACCAGACAGCTTTGGATATGTATTTTTTTCCTTTTCTTGCCCTTTCTTCTATGGCAGGTCCCACTAGTCCATAACTGTAATCCTTATACAGATCTTCAAACAAAAAGCTACTATCGGGGGGGGGGGGGGTGTGGGTTACTCAGTGGAAAAGGGGGAGGTACATATGTGCCACCGCGCCGATATGGGTCACATTTTTCACCCCTACTATAACAATGGGTCGTTTTTCCCACCATGCACTATCTTGATGGGTCATTTTTTAGGTCATTGCTACTATCAAAGGGTTTTCATTTTTCAATTTTTGGTCGTCAATTTACTATGACAATGGGTCAATTTTTTCAGATTTTCGTAAAATCACAATGAATGGGCGATTTTCCGATTTTCAGAAAAAATAATATTAAGGCCGATTTGTTAAGATTACTATAGAAATGGGTCAAAAGTTTGGAACCAACTATATAATGGTCATTTTTGACAATTTGGTCACATAAACATGGGTCGATTTTTTTTTGACCCGCGGTCCGCACACGTGTACCGCACACCTACCCACCCCCACCTCCCCCCCCTAATGTGACCAAATGGATTCCCCCTCATGTTCCACTGGGTTGATTTTGGTTAAACTTTTGGTGATTTATTTTGACACTTTCACAGCCCACCAAATTGTTTCTTTTTGCATTTGTTTTTTGGGGTCCTATAAAATAACTGGACTTCAGTCAAACAGAGATACGTGGGATATTGGTTGATAATTGAATTTAATTACAATTTTAGTTATTGAGGCGTCCATTCGCCAGGATGCTGCCACATCGTAGTGGGGCACCAACAGCATTGGATGTCTTTTCTTTTCTGCATTTTCTTCTTTGTTTTAAAACATAGGTTTCTATTTTTAGTGCACTATATGCAGTGGTCTTACATATGGGAAATCAACATGCTAACATACACCACTACATTAACAGAAAATGATGGAAAAAGAGCGACAGAGCTCAATGTCTACATCAAGCATTTTTGTGCATTTCTGCCTATTTGTATCAAATCAGATTCAGGCTAGTGTGGTAATTTGCAGATAGGATCTAAAAAAATACAGGAATTTGTTTGTGCTAACTGGGCATCACAAGTGACGCCAACCATGGAGTCATACAAGGTCAGTGTCCATATTTTGCACACATCAACACCACTGTTAGTGTATGTAATCACTTAGTATTAAAACTCACTGTGATTCCACCGATTTAATTTCTGCTCTTCAAAACATCTTGTGATCACTTAGGTGAAAACGTTTGAAAGTTTTTTTTCCACCAGCCAGTCCTGTCTCTTTGACCCCGCGCGAGCCCGACCCAGATACAGAATCCGAGACTAGATTATAATCCCTGTCACCTCAAAACTCACCTAATAACATTTTATCATACCCAAAGTCAGAACAAAAATAAGCACAACCATATGGCCTACAGAAAATTATACTGGTGATCACAAAACAAACAATACTTCAAACTCGAAATTGACTTAGGCATAATTGTTATGAGTGAAGGTGACGAATTTTTCAGCGACAGAATCTTTGAAAATAAAGCCCCTAAAAATCAACTTTGCTGATTCACAAACAAATTATTTTGATCTAGTTAAAGTCTTTTAATGTATGTGAGAACGATTTTGCTGAAATCTTGTTCCATATCGGTTCAACATTGCTAAAAATCGCCAAATTAGAGCAGTATTTACGTCAAATATGAATGCCGAATTTTTGGATTTAAGTTGTCATGATGCATGGTCACGCATGCGCAGTTCCTAACTGACATGATACGGACGTTGAGACGCGCTCCGAGGGGGTGATACGGGATATATCTAGTCAGTAAATCGAAGCGATTATCCAATGAAAATCGAGGGATCTACATGATGGTATGATAAGTGTATGTATATGTATGTGTATGTATGTCTGGTTAGCTGTGTTTCAAAATGTCTCGCCAAAGTATTAAATTTTAAAATTTCTTTGTAGAATGTGTTTAGGTAATTATTGTGAATGATTTGAATATTGTCTGTTACAAATTAAAAGTAAAAAAAAATAGTAATCCTTTAGACCCAGGCAGATACAGTTTCTCTTCTTTCAGCTAGGCACTGTATGGTTCATGTCAATATTTGGTCATTGATATGAACATTGAAACTCTGGTCTTACCCATGAAGTTCATACCAGTCAGTGCACATTTCACTTCTGAAAATTCCTGCCACTGTTTAGTAGATCTGAGGTAATTTAACAGTAGAGCATAATAAACAGTTTTGATATCTTCACCATTTTGCTCTGCATGTTCCTGTATGGCTTCTTTAATGTTCTAAGCCTCATATCATGAGTAGGTTGTTTCAAGTCAAGTAAGGGCTTGGGTGGTCATCATGTTTTGATCTATTTGAAGATAACAGTTGAGCAGGAGCTCTCATCTAGTGACAAAGACTCGTCTTCAGTTGAGTAAGTGGATGAGACTGATTCGTCACAACGACTTTCTGATGACTCGTCATAAGCTAGTGGAGGCTGTAATGCTTGCCTCATCTGTATAAAGGCAGTCCATAGATGAATTGCTGCCAGAAGAAATTACATGTACTTCAGTGCAACTCTGTGTGCATGGTCTTTAAAGGTGCAACAAGAGATTTTCTGGCACCCAAATATTGTGTCATAATAGTAACTTCCTATAGATTAGACACTCAATAGGTTTCTTACCTTGTATTTTGCTACAGAAATGTCTTAAAAGAGAGGAAAAAGGTGATTTGATTGCTTATATTTCAATATAAAACAGGCTGAATTTCGTATTTGCTCCTATATGAAATTAGAAATTTCACAATTTTTGTACCAAAGAAACATTTCTCAGCTTAATCCTTTCAGGTGGGATATTTCTGACGGAAAGCTTTGCATCAGGGCAAAAATCAGTGCATTTGATTTTTTTAGGTACACCTGATATGTGAAATCTCTCATTGCACCTTTTAATTGAAGTAGATATTGAGTCAGTGAACTCTTCCTAGCACATATTGATGTGAGTTTCAAAAGTTTCCTTATAGCCAAAATTCGGGATGGCATAGGTCTAAATCTTGGAGAATGGCAAAACAATTTGTCGCAACATTGGCTAATCACAAGTAAATCAAGCTACCCATGTCTTAATGCAATAGCCACAAATTAAGTGAAGGCAATTGGTTTTAACTATGGCCGGCACCATTCCACACGGTAATTCGGAATGGAGGGGTTCCCTTTCCCGGGTTTCAGTTAGTGACTGTTCAGCACTAATGGGCAGCACATGTGAATAAGTCCAGCCTGAAATCAAATGCATATCTGTTGATAAGATTAATTTCTTATTTAGAGCGGAACGTGGTTCTGCTTTCTTTTTTGTGCTCATACAAACAACGCATTAGTTGGGACATCTGCATAGGTAGATGATCACCTTTGTAGTGACTTGTGACCCTCTGGAGTCTCCTCCCCAGGTACAGTGGTATAATTCGTTAGGTTCGTTGTATGGCAAAGCTTAGTAGTGTCCTCATCAAAATGCGAGGATACAAGTGTGGGATTCGTACGTCGCTTTGGTTATCATCCAAATGAGCTCTAAGATGACCACAAGTTGGTCCTAGGAAGTTGGATTAACCTATTATGTTTGTCCTGGTCCATAGAACGCTAATACATGGGAAAATGTAATGGATGTTTTGGTTTAGTTTTTTTTCATATACACGTTTGACACCAATGTTTTTCCATACAAATTCATGGAGAACTGAATCATGGGTGTCTTTTTTAAAATGTCTTGGGGGTTATAAGGGGGCAAAATATTGTACAGGGGTAACAATAAAGTGTTTAAATGTGTTTTTAAAATTTATACCAGTCTGTTCGGCTGCTTACAAGGTTTCTAAAAAGGTATACTTTGCCATATTTACGACCTATTGTTTTTAGTACAATAGGGCTCAAGCAAGTTCAAGGTTCATTATTTAGAGTGGTCCTATTTTTTTGAAACTGGGTTTTTCGTTTCATCTGGGTCATACTAAAAAGAAAATGTACTGATTCTGTGTTTCACCTTTCAAAGTGAGACTTTTTGCGATAGTGACTGGTGGTCTCCCGATAGACCCTGTGGATCCATTGCCAGATTTGCCCTCTTAATTATTAGCAAAACGTCATTGACAACCGCTCACCTTTATATTTTCGGCTTCGGTACAGTAAGACGAACAATTTGGCACATTTTTAGAACAAACCGATTGTCAATCCTGAAATTTTACCTCGGTGTGACCTTGAACCCCTTTTGCCTTGTAACTCTTGTAGGGCAAACTCTACCTTGCTTTAAATAATCCTGAAAGGTACTGAACATGATGGTATACTTTAAAACACATTTTGTCCCCTTTTATATTTTCCCCTGTATAAACCAGTGTAAACTTGCCCCTAGAATCATCCAAGAACAATGAATTTTGGGATTCCCCTAGGCTCATACACTTTTTGATTTAGAAAAACCTTGGTTGCAGGATTGTAAATATGAACGATTTTCATAAAATTACAAGTTCCCACAATGTACTATAAACTTTAATACTATGATAGCAGTTTCGATATAGCGGCTACTTTTGTAGCTACGATGATGACCTTTCAGTTTTATTATTATACGTTGGGCAGAGGCCCCTTCACCCAAACCTAGTGAAGTATTAGCTGCCTCGTGAAACAACATCCCACACCGACAGCAAAGTCTTTCTGGATATTGCTTTGCAGTGCCAGTACTGGTGGCGGCCGTACCAGTGACCGTACTACTTGTAGACTGTACAGTATCACTGTGTTTGTGTCCGTATCGACTACACTGTTCCCTTGTTCTCATGTACAGTATCGTTGTGTTTCATATTGCTCTCCCTCCGATTCTTTCTTCTTTCTCTTCCATTTTCCATTCTACTGCGGACAAACTTGATTAAAGACAACTATCAGTGATTTGCTAATCATCAAACGAAAAAATCAAAAAATCAGGATTTTAGCATGTACAGTGGCGTAGCCAAGGGGGGCAGGGTGGCAGCTGCCCCCTGTGGGGAATCTGCCCCCCTCTGCCCACCCCTGAAAAATTAGTGATTTACAAGGCCCATATACTATACTAAACAAATTTAATATATTCTTTGCCCCCCCTGAAAATATTGTGCCCCCCCTTTGCCCCCCTGACAAAAAGCTGGCTAACGCCACTTTGACTGTACGTAACAAGTACAGGTAGGTAGCCTAACATACCCTGCAGAATGATAAGACCAGAAGCACTAATAAGTACAGAATCGGAGATTTTAGTCATTACTGTCGAACGGACACTTACTACAACACGTAATTGAATGGAGAATCTTATCTTGGAACCCTGCCGTTTTTTTCCGTTTCTTTCATTCTACAGCGGAAAAGGTAACTTTTGAAATTCTACAGACTTATCCTTCACTTTAAAGCTATTCCTGCAATTTCAAATAAATTTTCAATGCACTGATTGTCTTTAAATTTGCAACAGTACGTACTGTTTTGTAGATCAGGCTGATGTTGCTCTTGTTCCTGCCTCAGCGTCGACATTTTAACTAATTTTTTTGAAGATTTACAGTCAAGCAACCGATCTGTGGCGATATTTTCGCGATGAAACCAAGACACCTTATGTCCTCAAAGTGTAGGGCGCTGACCTGTTTGATTACTGACAAAGGTGTGATTTTCTATTTGAAGACTTTGATTTGAGCTCGTTTATTTCACATATGGGACAGATTATTTATATGCAAACACACAATATATTTAAAATTGATTGTGCCCTCATCGGGAAATTTGAGTCGGCCTTTAAGTTGCTTTCAGTCTTATTCTTGTTATAAAGCAAACAGATTTTGCTTTGGCAATGGCCATCCACATCCTAAATGATACAACTCTCGCTCTCTTCTTCACAACTGCTCCATTTGAATGATTGTAGAATGGTTCTAAATGAGCTTTCAGTGTTGCACTCTTCTTCACAGCTGAATCCTGCACAAGATCAATATTTGTGTCACCATTTTTGTCACTCTGTGGAAATTTCATTTTCTTCACTACCTCATTCACATGAAATAATTATGTGAATTCACACCAAATCTGCAAGGCAACCATTTCCTAATGGCCCTTATCCTTTTTCTGTATTGTTGGCGTGGAAAAACTAGCCCAGTTTAACTGAGACCAATATAACTGTTCATTTCTCGCCTTTTAGGAGCATTTTCTTTTGCTTCGTCGATTGCATTTTAGATGTGATTCAACGCATCCTCCATCCCTTTCAGCCACATCCCATTCACTTTCTGGGCCTTAAATTTCTCCGTCATTCACCTAAAAGAGCGCGAGATCTAATTCATCCCACCTTATAGATTCACTAGACATCATTCCATTTCAAATGCTAGGTTATTTGCAAACCCATGGGCTACTTTCTTCGGTTTGACAGAAGGGAGCGAGCAAAAATTATGACAATTAACGATTGTTGTATAAAACGAACACACCCAGAAATACAGTGCCCTTTGTATTTCATGCACAGTACCAATTTTTTTTGCTCTGCTTGACCGGGGTGTGCCTAATTACACGAACATGCTGTTGCCAGACTTTCCATTTTTTTCGCGGGAAATTGAATGGAGCTGCCCATTTCTTTAGTTTATATACATCTCAGGTTTTTAATCTCTTTTGAAAGAGGGTGGGTGTCAAGAAGGTAGCGTGAGTGGGTCTTTGCACAGTATCAGTAAAGTGTATGGTGGACATACAACAAAAAGTTCTGAAATTTCATCTTGACCAACTTTTCCAAACTAGCTTTGATATATATATTACCTATTCCACTAATTGATGTTGTCTTTTTCCACTCATCATCTACAATGTTAATCCTTCGTCCGACCTGAACTAAGGAGTGATGCAGGCATCGACTTTCAATTGGCAACTTCTCCACCCCTTCTGTTAAAAGAACACATGGGCTAATGTCACTGCACACAGATGGTACCATTTTGCTTTCATGTTTTCTCATCAGGAAGCTTTTTGGTTCTTTCTTTTGTTCCTTCATATAGTTTGTGTAAAATTCATCACATCCTATCGTGGTAGT
The DNA here is from genome assembly GCA_023653785.1 of Ophioderma brevispina. Taxonomy (NCBI): domain Eukaryota; kingdom Metazoa; phylum Echinodermata; class Ophiuroidea; order Amphilepidida; family Ophiodermatidae; genus Ophioderma; species Ophioderma brevispina. The sequence goes on from JAMKCH010051027.1 coordinate 21,840, forward strand.
CTTTTCAATACAGACTTCTGAGAGCATGTGAAGAACAGCCTTTGAAGTCCTTTCCTTTTTTTCAGAATCCTCAAGAGCACTTCAAAGGATAACTCTGCACATTTGTGGATATATGTGTGACCTTTGAATCACTTTCTACGGGGTTCTGGCATGTTTCCTCTTATAGTTCATTGTTTCTTAGCTCCCTTCCTTTCATGGTATATGTGTCCCTTTGACATGGATATAAAAAAAATGGATTTCTTCATCTGAGTTTTGTTTCATCAGTTGTGTGTCTTGCCTTCTTGCAAACACTGTTGAGCTGTGAACATTTTTTGCAACTTGCATTCAGTGTACCACTCAGAAACACTTGGAAATTAGTCTTTGCCTGCTTGAATATGGCATGGATACGAGTCTCAAGTTTGGTATGTCAAAGGGCTTGTGATCCACTCCCCAAGTGATTTTCCTGTTTATTTTCATCTCCAACTCATTGGCAGGTATTTCCTGGCATATAATTGTACAACACAAAATTCACCACATCTTCATCTGTAACTTTGGCATTAAAGCCAATTCTTTTAACCATTGTGTAGCCTTCAATGTCCTGTTCCATGCCAGTGCTGCCACCTATAATCGCCGTCACAATACCTTTTAGCATCTACAACGCGCGCGAAGTTCTGCGTGTAACTTCCCCGCAACTATTTGTTTTTTTGCCTTTGCTTGTCATGGTTCTGTCTGCCGGGAATGCTGGTGTAGTCTTGACGTCAGAGAAAAGTGAATTATGACGGAGAGTGTAATAGTATTTTCCAGGATTGGAGAGTGGATACCATCTAGCATGGTACTACTGCTGAAGTATTCCGCACCATACTGCTGCTGAAGGCATTGGTTGGTAGACGCGAGGACCGGGCGACGTTTGAGGGTCGAGTCGCATCTCCTTGTTTGTCAGTTCTGGCTGGTCTGTGGCAGTACGCTTTGTGATTGGTATCATGACAGGCTGTGATACTTCTGTTACAAATGTAGAGGTGGATTTGGTGCGGGTGGTGTTGAGAACTGGTATGCTTGCCTGTGTAGTTGCAGGTCATGTCCCCCCCTAAGAATGTCAAATTTATCATGCTTGATTTAAACACACCTGTGAAATAATACTTGCGTGGTTGGTCATGTTTCTGTCCCCCATTGTGTTATTATATTTTAGAGGAACAATAATATACAATAACTAGACGGCTCCAGGATCTATTGCCCAAGTTGCATTTTGACTTTGCCCCCTTAATGATGGCTCACAGAGTGGGGTCACTGTCGACTCTTTTCACTTTTCATTAAATGGGGCATTTGGTGATCCACAGCCTCATCCCCCCTTTGTTTCCACAGCGCATGTTTCTTCCCTGATTGTACCTGCAGCACAACCCCGTGCAGTAATTGGTTGGGAATAGAATCACACGACAAGCATCAATTCATGCATGGTGTGACGTCGTAAGTATCACGTCGTGTCTCGCTTTGTTGGTGGTTTGCGTATTCTTTAGCGTGGGTATCGCAATGGAGAAGCGATGGCCCGGCGGTAAACCTAGACCCCATAAATATTGTTGATTTCCGTTAACAGTGTGTCGTGGGTTTCATCAAATAAAACACTTTATTTTCCATAATCAACATACACAGTTATGAAATCAGACTCGTGAGAAAAAAAACAACGCATGTTGTAACCCAGTGATTTATTTATACGATCAGTTCGTATATCGATGTATCGGTAATACATACAACTTGGGGGCGCTATAACCATATTCATGACATCCCCCTTCTTAAGCTTGTTTACATGTATTTTGTTGACATTTAATATTTTGTAATGTTGTACATCTAAAATCAATAAATTGAAAGTGTATACCTGTGTGGGTATTTAATTTTGTTGTCAAGTCTGTCACTTCTGTTGTACCTTGTTACTTTTATTCTATTTTGAATACAACAACACCCAAATTCAACAACTGTTGAATATTAAACACATGCAGCTTAGACCTTCAATATGAATGACTTCACTTTTTGCTTCAATATTGAATGTTTACATTTCTCAAATTTTCAGTTCAATCTACATCCTTTCTCACGTACAATGCGTTGTTCAAGCACATTTCATTAGTTCAGTGAAGTTCTGATTGCTGCAACAACTTTTTAACAATCCAACATTCAAGTAAAGTTCAATGTTTACTAAACTACTTCAAAATTTGTAATGCTTTCCTCTCTCCTCTATTACCTCTCCAGACACTACCTCATCTTCAACATGTACCTCTCTTGTGGTTTTCACTTCTTCCACTTCTAGTTTTTTCTGTGGTTTTGTGGATGGTGATTTTCACCTGAGTTGTTCTGTATTACATGGTTACTGGTTTCTTGGTGTTTTGGATCATTCTGGTTCATGTCAGGTGGTTCCAATGTTGGAGTTTTTTCCTTGGTCTTTAACAGGTGTTTTCTGTTCTTCTCAGTTCACCTGTGGGGGTTTTCACAACAAAGATCTGGGTCTTTTGCTTTTTGTGTCACAACAGCTGGTTTCCAAGACCCATCTTTCTGTGTACTCTACTGTATCTCCTATGTTCAATTTTGGCAATTTTGTGGTCCCCTGTCTAATGTTTTTCTGAACTTTTGTCCTATCTACCCCTGTTTTGAGATTTTGGTTTTACGTTAGGTTTCAAGAGCTCAGAATTTGTTGGGAGGATACTTCTCGTTCTCCTACTCATCAACAGCTGACATGGTGAACCAAGATCCTTGTTCAATTGGAGTGTTTTCATACTCTAACAAAGCCAATATGGATCTTTGTCTACCCTTGATTGCGCTTCTTGAGTCAACTTTTCACAGATTGATGCTTCTTTCGGCCATTCCGTTCGATTGGTGGAATCTCGGACTCGACATTGTTCTGCTTGCACTGCATTTGTTTGCAAATTCCCTGAATTTGTGACTTTTGTACTGTGGACCCTCCTCCGAGATTACCTCATCCGGTATTCCATGGCGAGAGAATATACTTTTCATGGCATTTATGACACCACTGAGTGTTGTGTATGCAAATAACATTGAACTTCTGGAAATTTGAGTCGTAGTCTACACAATCACATACGTTTTTGAACCTATGAATTAAGTCTGTTCCGACTTCTGACCACGGACGACTTGGAGGCGGATGGGGTTTCAATGGTTCTCTTTGATTGGTTTTTCTATGTCCAAACCATATGGACATTTTACACATTTGTCCTGAATTTGGCTTGACATCCCTGGCCAGTATAGGATGTCTCTAGCTCTAGCTTTTGTCATTGGTTATGCCTTGGTGACTACTGTGTAATTTTGTACTATCTTTCACTCTGCACATTTCTGAGGAATATTACTTTTCACCTTTAAAGCAGTTCTTCTGCTACCTAATTTCCTCTCCGAAATCCCAATTATGTTCTACTTATTTGGGAACTCATTTTGTACAGCGGCCAACCTCCAGCACCATGTCTTTCAGCTTTGTAGTGCGTGGTCTTCACAATGTGGCTATTTTGAACTCTTGTAGTTTTTCATTGCTCATGGGCAGATTTGAGACTAGCATGTGAACTTGTAACTTCTACTTCATCAACCTTCATTTTCAGTATGTTTGGTGAAAGTAGCTCTAATAGTGTATCAGCAATTACCATTTCTTTGCTTTTCCTTGCTTTATGCACAACATTTATCTCATAACTTTTTTGTACAGCCAAAAGTAGTTCTTTGTATTCTTGGTGTAGCTGTAGACAGCGGTTTTCTTGTAATACTTCTAGGGTTTGTGGTCGCTAATCACTACATACCGGTTTACATATATATTGTGAAACTTCTCGCATCCAAACTTAATCGCTAGCATCTCTTTTTCTATTTGGGCATAGCCCTTTTCTGATTGGGTGAGAGCCCTAGATGCGTATGCCACCGGTGAAATTTCCTGCATCAACACCGCTCGCCAGCCGTCTTGCTGGCGTCTACTGATATTTCTACCGGTTTTCCTGTACATCATAATATTTCAGTGTTGGCGAGGTTGAAGCAAGATCCTTCAGTGTGTCATAACGCATCCGTTTGGTCTTTTTCCCAGTGCCATGTGTTTCTTTTTTCAAAGCACTCGGAGAGGGGCTGATATGGTTCCGAAAGGTCCGGAATAATCTGCCTATGTACTGGATCATGCCAGAAATCGCTCTATATCCTTTGTGGATTGGGGTTTGCATTGCCAGTTATTGCTTTTACCTTTTTTTTGTCTGGCTTATCCTTCACATGTAAGGGTGTGACTACATACTGACTTTCTGTTTGTGAGAACTTGCATTTTTGTTTGTTCAATTCCACTTGTGTTTCTCGCATTATCTCAAGGACCTTTCTCAGTCGCGCATCATGTTCATCTTGGTTTTCCCACTAACAAGGACATCATCATAACACACTACCCCATCTATGCCTTCTAGTAATTGGGTCATTTGTTGTGAAACACCTCTGAAGCACTTATGGACTCCGAATGGGTAGCTTAAAACTTGTCATCTCCCGAAAGGAGAATTAAAAGTGCAGAGATCTGAACTTTTCTTGTCTAAGTGGGATTTGCCAACCATTGCTGGCATCCAAAGTTGAAAATAACTGAGCTTTGTCTAATTTGCTCACTAATCTCAATTGATGGGATTGATAATGCGTCCGCGCTTTATCGCTTGAGTTGAGCTCCTTTTGGTCAGACACAATCTAAGGCTACCATTTGGTTTCTCTACTATCACCATTAATTAACCCAATCTGTTGGGTGGTCTACTTTCTCAATAATACCCTGTTCTACAGTTTGTCCATTCTGTTTCAGTTTGTCACGTAGTGCGAAGGGGACTTTGCGTGGTGGTTTGAATTACGGTTGAGCGTGTCTTTAAGTTTGAATGCATGTTCTTTCATGCACCCAACACCGTCGAACCACATCTTCAAACTCTTTTGTGAAGTCATCCTCTACGATGTCTACCAGCGAATCGGTTCATCTGACTGCACCGATGTTCAACCATCAGATTTACCTTTCTCCACCACTACGAAGTCAATCTTGTGCACGCGGCTTATTTGTGGAAACCTCTCATGTGGCACCTACCAACTACCGAATGTTCTCACCACTGTACAGTAGACAGTTTTGGTCCTTAGTTTTTTCTGATTACAGCATTTTTTCCGATTCTGTTCAGCGTCGCTTTGGATATTATATCGGCTTGAGCACCGCATCTATTTTCAGCGAGAGGGGTTTGCGATTCACTTTTACTTTTGACTTACGCAGTCTTCATCTTGGGTTTGCGTTTCTTTTCACTTACAAGACCCAAGACAAAGTTTTCCTTTTGAGTCGTCAAGGTTACTGCCTGTTCATGTTCGTATGGCGCGATTGACTTCTTTTTTTTTACAGTATTTTGCAAATTATTCGTCTTTGCACCGCAAGCAGTTTTTGCCGTATGCTGGCCAGTTTCTGATATCATGCATAGTTCCACATTTACCACACAGATGGCTAGGAGGCTCCTTGTTTTGCTGTTCTTTGCCCCTGTTTCTTGGATTCTGGGATTTACTTTTGCCCATTTTGTTTACTTTGTTTACAGTTGCAGTTTTTTTTTTTTGTTTTTTACTGTTTTTTTTTTATTTTTTCTACTTCTGAATTCTGTTATTTAGACTGTCTAATTGCGTCTTACTGCTTCTGAGCTCTACATCTTGCTATCGCTCTTTGCAGATTCAATGTCTACTTCACGGAGCTGCGTTCACGTCCTGTAATCACTCAAAACACCACATATTATGTTATCTCTATGAGGCGTCCTCGATTTCCCCAAATCCACACGTTTTGGCCAAATGTCTGAGTTCAGTCACATAATTATCGATTGTCTCACGTCTTTCTGCTTTCTGCGAAGAATTGGTGACGAACAAACGCTTGTGAGGTGTGCGATTTGCAGTGAAGTTGGAAATTTTCTTGCACTTTCGTATTTTGTTTTGTCGTCCTCGTTGTCCCATTTGAACGTGTTGTACAGACGAATTGCGTCAGCTCCCGCGAGATGCAAAAATGTTGCCGTCTGCTTGCCGTCCGGTTTATTATTATTTTTGCCCTAGCTTCATATACAGATCAAACCTTTGTTTGAACCACTTATAGTTCTCCTCGACGTTTCCGTGGAGCTGCAGGCCCGTTGGAGGCTCTAATTTCTCATCTTTCCCCGATTTGGGTCGTTTTCACTCTGAACATATGAAATCAGACTCGTGACAACGCAGTTGTAACCACAGTGATTTATTATATCGATCATTGTATATCGATGTATCGGTAATACATGCAACGTGGGGGCGCTATAACCATATTCATGACAACAATGACCATACAGACTCTTTCTAAAATACATAAAATTTTAGTCAATGCACTTTTTTTGACTTTTTGAAGTATTTTGCATATGTAACGTATGTTATGGTCTATACATCCACAAAGTTACAATCTTTAAAGTGACCTAATTAGTAAGATATAATTAAGAATTTTTTAGATCAATAAGCTCAAAACTTCATATCGCGATTTCACATACTGTCGTATGTTTCATTTACACGTAATTTCAATAGGAGTATAATTAATGCTGTTCGTAAAAAGCGTTTTATGCTTTTACATACAGATCTATGTGCGTCCTATCTGCCTCGTGCATGAACATGACTTTTTTCACATGCAGATCTATCTTAACGCATTGAAATATAAGGGTGAAATTAGCGTCGTATATGAACAATACTACGTTTTTGCGTTTCACATACTACTTCGACTTTGTAGCTTTAAATGAGGAATACAATTGCACTTTCAAATCGCAAGGTTAAAACTTAAACTTCAGAATATTTTCTTCATAATGCAAAATTAAAAGTAAATTGTAATGTTGAATTCTATAGTACAAACATGAAATCTCCCGGTAGAATTTCAAAGTCGATTTTCTCGAAAACGGCATTTCGTCAGACTATATATCCAAAGTTATGTTGGATGTGGGCACAATTCAATGGAGCATTCAACGAAAGTTGAATGACTGCACTGCAGACAAACTACATGTAATAAAGTTACTACTCAAATTTCTTAAGCGGGTCAAATTTGTGGATTCTCCTTTTGGCTTAAACTTTAAAACAGCAAATCAAAAACACATTAGCAAACGATCTTGAAAAGATCCCTCCTGTTAAATTTTGATGTAAAATGTCAAATTTTAAATACATTGTCCATTTTCATGCAACTTTCAAAGTCAGCGAACTTGAGCTCATTTATACTTAGACGTCAGAAGTATTGCAAAATATCTGAAAAAGTGTAATGAGGGATTCCTGCTCAAATCCACTCTCACCACAAAATTATGGGACATGACACAAGAGGGCACTGCATGCTTTTTTCTTGGACCAGAAGCAAAAAATTTTGTCATTTCATGTGAAGATAGGTATAATACGTACGTAACATCACAAATATCAATATATTGGCAATACAACTCACTGCACTGCAGTTGTGGTAAAGTATGAATGGGCCTTAGGGGTCCATTTATAGTCCACTTTGCCACAAATAATTTGAGAGACCAATGTTGATGTGATGCCAGAAGTACTTGGCAGTATAATTTTTAGCTGCTGTCAAATATGTTCTGATGTCACATCAACATTTGTCTCTCAAATATTTGCAGGAAAGTGGACTATTGGTGACATCTTAATAAAAAGGCTTCAATTTGAACACTGGAGATTTAGACGACTACCTACTAATAATTAGACTAATAATGCGTTGGTTTCTCTATGTACACGTTACACTCGATCCTAAAGTCGGCCGTTGCTGGTGCGGCTTATCTGGCGGTGCGGCTTATACGTTAAGGTCTGAATCTTAATACGGCGATTTTTAGGCCTGCGGCTTATACGCCGCGCGGCTTATATTCCGAAAATTACGGTATAAGAACATTTATTTACAAGTGTATAATGTACTTATTTGTGACTTATACCATGATGTGAGATCATTGAATTGAATTTTCATCCAACAGTATTTTTCAGGTATACAACAGGTATTTTTCGGTTATTATTAGTATTTCACAGTATTTCCTGGGAAATTGCCTACCCTGAAATATTGTGAAGAAATGAAAACTAATACAGTACTTAAGTGCACAATAGTGCCAGTTATGGTCAGCAACTGTCCTCTTTCTGTTGGCTTAACATCTTTCAGTGGAGTTTCTTTTGGAGTAGGAGGGTCAATGTAGTAGTTTTGTGTCCTTGTATGTCCTGTGGCACTTCCATTGGCTGTGCTTTTGAAATCTTTGTGTTCTTATTTCCAAAGAAACAAGACCGTCCTTTGGAAAAGTTGCAGAGAACTATTGCTCCAGACGACCTGTTAGCTTCAGTTACAGAAGATTTGTTGGCTGTAGTTAAGTCTTTGCAGATGAAATTTATTACTCTTGTTGGGTCAGCTAATATGACATGTAGTTTTTGTGTCGCCTGAACGAATGTTCATGGAGGCCACATACTAGTCCAAATTTCTGTGTGTCTGTTTGTCCGTCCGTATGACTCAGTTAACCTTTTAAAAATGCTCTGCAGGCTAAACGCTATCCCCGATTTACTTCACACTTGGTGATAGAGTGCATAATATTATGTGTACTGTTGCTGCATTAATTTGCATATTCATGATATTAATTAGCTTAAGTTGGCTGGTCAAATGATACCCTAGCTTTCCCCGCAAGGATTGTGTGCAAGTTATCTGGAGTTCCGTAAGGCGTATAATGATGTAACTTGGTGGAAGGAAGCGAGTAAAAGAGTTCTCGACCTAATTAGATGTTGGGTATATTTTGGACAAATTACATATGCAAATGAGCTAATTAATATGCAAAATCAGTGTTATTGCTATATTTTTACACGGTACATCGTATATACAAAATTCCTTCACTGCATGAAAACCCATTATGGTGCGCATCTCATTTTGGGGGGGGGGGTTTGCCATTTGAAAGTTCCTGATACATGCGGCTTAGGTATGCAAATTAGCTCATTAATATGCGTAATTGCTGAATCGCTAAAATGGTACATTGGATATTTGAAATTCCTTTGCTACATGCAAACCACCCAACCCAATCTGAAAGGTAAATCTGCCTGTAAAACAAATTACCGCAACCAAAATTCAATATTAATTAAAAACAAAATATTGCATATCATAACCTCTTTTCAACTGCAATAGACAAACTTTAACAATTTCAAAAGAATAAGGCCCCCCAAAAAGTTGTTTGATTGTCTCATCCGACCTACCCTAATTTTGGAAATCAGGAAAAAGTTTTTTCCGACCGACCTACCCAACTTCTAAAAGGTCATCTATGTACAATCAATCAAACAATTTATTTTTTTGCCTTAACTATTACCTTAAAGTGTGGGTGCAAATTAACGTAAGGAAATGGGTAAAATTTAACCAAAGTTCATACTCCCTTTTCTTTGGATCTTTCCCACGAGCATCGTTGACTTGTCACAGATGGGGCTTGTGTTTCCCTCACACAAACAGTAGCTTCCACGAGATACATGACAGCAGCAGCACATGTGAACATGCTGTTCCCAGTCTGAGAATAAATGAGGAGCACATGTACATGTATGATAAATATTCAAAGTACTAGATGACCCTATCCAATTGATTCACACGCATACACATGGAAGACCGGGTGGGTGGTATGTTTTTGAACAAAGTTCATTTTCAAATCAAGCATTGTTTACCAATTTACTAATTTAAATTCTGTCCTCAAGTCCCATGAAGCTACATCAGAAATGGGTAGGACCTTATGTTTTATTTTTTCCTCACTGCTCCACTTGTGCAGAAAACTGTCCAAGCACATCTAAGCATCTCTTTTCAAACAACAAATTTATGCACCCCCTGGGGGATGATAATTGTAGGCTTCTAGGGAACGGTAAGCTTTAAGACACACTCGTGTGAAAAGAAATCACTTCATGTGGGTATGTGTGTGCTTATTTAGACAAAATTCAGGGGGGGCCCGGGGGACTGTCCCCCTCTGGGTTATCACTGGGGACACATCCTCTGCTTCCGCCGCCAATGTTATCATGCAAACAAGAATTAATTAATAACACAGCAAAACAAAAAGCAAGCAAGACAAGCAAACATCAATATAATTTTATCATTTATTTTACTTGGCTTTTTTTTTACAGGTCAAGTGAGTACATGTAATTGTATTTAACTACTTAGTAGCATTTTTTTTACTCTGAGAGAGGTCAATTTTTTTTCAAAAACTTCCATCTCCCCTGGAAATCTAATGGTGCGCCCCTTCGTCAACTTGCAATTTATTTAGGGGCATTAAGGACCAATTTCAACTCTTTTTTGTTTTTTTCCTCACTGCTTCACTTGTAGAAAAAGTGTGCACGGTTTTACGCAAACACATCTTCGCATCTTTCAAAATAAATTATCGTATAAAAGTTACCATGCAAACAAGAATGGCAAAAAAATCATTTGTCTCAGTTCCCCCTTCGCGTGTTTGAAAAAACGTCCCCATTTGCTTTTTTTTCCAAAAATTAAAAAAAAAAGGACAAAAAATTAGAAAATAACATTGAAAACAGATATGTAAACAATAAAAAAATCATTACAAATTCACATTTTCATTATAGAAGTGTGCACTGCATATTTGCATAATTTTGAAGTGACCGGCATTCTTTTTGGAAAGAAATACCTCAAGTTTTGGTTGAAAAGTGCATCTCTAAAAAAAATCGCACACCGGATTACTTTTTCAACCTCCCATGGGAACTGAGACAAATTATTTTTTTTTGCCTTAGAACATAAATATGCTAAAATAGCTAAAAATGGCAAGGGCATGCAGTGACAAGGAACATCCATTTTATCATTAATTTCCTTGGCCTTATTATTAATTTCAACTTGCCACTACATTGTAGTATTTTTCAATGGGTTAAAGGTGGACTCCCCGATTGTCAGTCTACACATGAAAATTTTTCACATTCCGAGATTTTGGTATCAGTGTAACCGTCATATTTTTCTCGGTGATGTGGGTGAAATACTATGAAGAAATATTGTACCAAATGGAAGATATGACCAAAAATGTAGCTAATTGTCGCGTCGGCCTCCCGACAGTAAATTAAAAGCTTACATGTACATACAGTGAAGAATAGGGCTTTGCAACACACATAATTGCTTCTAAAATTAAAACCACAACTTGGATGCAACTGAAACTTGGCAGACATGTTTGGTGGCTGACATTGGATCGTTCAATGTAATAAAATATGGTAACATAGTAAAATCGTTAAGTCTACCTTTAAGGACCAATTATTTCAACTCTTTCAGGAAAATTTAAAACATAATGGGGTTTCTAAGAATTAGGCTTAAATTTAATTAAAAACTCCACACATACAAAAGTGAAGTAACCTTTGCTTTAGGCCTGAAAATAAAAAGAAGTTTGTCTCTGGACCTTTTGACAAAAAAGCAAAGTGCCACGTGCTTTTTTTTTTTTTTTTTTTTTTTTTTTAGAAAAAAGGCAGTGTGCTATGGGATTTTTAATTTTTTTTTGGCATGCTCTCATTGCTCTGCTGCCTCTGTACCAAAATTTTGAATCACAATCCTGGATCACAATACACAAAGTATCACACATACACAGTCATTCAAGTTTTCTTTCACTTTTTAATGAAGTGTCACCTTCAGACCGGGCCCAGTGTGATTCAGAAGAAAAGAGAAGGAAAAAAAGAAAATCGCAGCCGCGCGTAGCGCTACGCACAAATTTTGATTTTAAAAGCTATGCGAGCGGGGTCCAGAGACAAACTTCTTTTTTTTTTGGCCTTATTTTCTAGAAAATTGCAGACTGCACTGAGGGCATAGTTATGTACCTTGTTGTTATAAAGTTTATTGCACATTCTTAAACAGCTGTGAAAATGTAAGCAATTTCATTGGCTGATGCCCGGGTTCAATTTGACAATTGAACCCAGGTAGTACACGCTGCTTATTAACGTTACTTTTAGGTTGAAGCGCTCGCGTCATACCGCGTTTTGCTGCGTTTGCACGTGCCTGCCAACGTTGTGTCTTGTTGCATATGATCGTTGCATTCAGCGGGTTGTTCGATTGTTGTCCCTGGGCGGTTCGAGTCTGGCCAAGCGCACATGGGGTTTTTTCAACACTTGTGTGCACTGGCCATCTCTAGGAAAAGGTTAATAAAATATTCATCCTTGTCTGCCTGGAAAACTAAGTAGTTAAAATTTCAGTATACAGTTTCGATTTTATATGTCTTCATAAAGCAGTGAGGGCTTAAACATGGCCAAGATTTTATGTATTTTCCCGTATTTTCCATACGCCCAAAAAGAGCCCAATTACCTTACTATAATGTATGACGTAGTTGTGTGGACACCAATGACGTGATCACAGTGCAATTTAGACAGACTGTACTGTGTGTGTATTGAATATTGAAGCTCTTCACAGTAAGCGTGATAATTGTAATTAAAGTCATGATTCTTTCATACACTCATTATGTGGAAATGCATTTTTAATATGCATGAATGTTTGCAGATATCTACTTATCAAATGAAAGTATATTTTATTTGACCGGGGCATGAACTCGTTGGGAGGCTGAACTGCCGCGGTACAGTCACAAGGCCAAGGGGTGCATCCCCATGTATGCAAGTTGACACAGCGAGCGTGGAGTGGGGACTCGCTTTTATACAAAAATCCACCCTCCTTGCTTTATCCATAACAATGAAGTCGAGCCATGTTTTCTTATTATATTTTACACGCTTTATTTCAGAAAGAATACTAAACTTACCAATCCGAAATTGTTTTTTCTAACCGATTTGCATCAATTGTCACCTCTTTATTCTTATCTCTTCTTCCGTTACGTCGGGTTCATTATTAAAAACTCTATGGCAGCTAACGGTGCATGCATGGCCAGGGTATTCCCAGCGAGGCCACCGACGAAGGTATAAGCTCAATGATGAATATCCCCAGCGAATATATCCCAACACAGTGGGCAGTCCACTCATTATAATGCGTGGCGGTTCAAAATCTTGAAGATCGGCAAAAGGGTGGGGCTGACATTTTTCCACTAAAAAGGGTGGACTTGTATAAAGCGTGGAGATGAAATATAAAGGGTGGCCGTAAAATTCCCGTTAACAATTGAAACATAATACTAATAACACTTCCTTCGCCTTGCTCGCATAAATGTGTCCATCGCCTGGTCAGCTCGCTCGATTTGCCAACAGCTTCACAGGAGCTCATGAAGCATGTTACATCTCATCGGGCGGGAGCTCCAATCAGCATCAGTTTTAGATCATTGTTCTATCGGTGATTGGTCAATCGTTTATTTACTAAAAATAGCTCGGGTCTTCCCCGTTTTGTGAATCGCACCGGGGATCGCACGATCGGAAACTCCCGTCCCGATGATTTTTAGCAAGTCACAGTCTAAAATGACGCCGCCCGTCAAAAACAATGGGAGTTGGGATCGCGCGATTTTTGGCGAAGAAGATTCAGATTCTGATGCAGAATTTGAGGGATTTGATGCAGATGAGATTGAGGAAGAAAGAAAAAGCTGATAGTGGTCTGAAAATGAAAAAAAAAAAAAAAAAAAAGGTGGTGTTGGGGAGGGGGTGGGGTGTTGCGGTGGTGTTGGGGAGGGGGTGGGTCACAGTGGGCAGTCCACTCATTATAATGCGTGGCGGTTCAAAATCTTGAAGATCGGCAAAAGGGTGGGGGCTGACATTTTTCCACTAAAAAGGGTGGACTTGTATAGAGCGTGGAGATGAAATATAAAGGGTGGCCGTAAAATTCCCGTTAACAATTGAAACATAATACTAATAACACTTCCTTCGCCTTGCTCGCATAAATGTGTCCATCGCCTGGCCAGCTCACTCGATTTGCCAACAGCTTCACAGGAGCTCATGAAGCATGTTACATCTCATCGGGCGGGAGCTCCAATCAGCATCAGTTTTAGATCATTGTTCTATCGGTGATTGGTCAATCGTTTATTTACTAAAAATAGCTCGGGTCTTCCCCGTTTTGTGAATGAAAATAGCTTTCGTAAATGATCGCACCGGGGATCGCACGATCGGAAACTCCCGTCCCGATGATTTTTAGCAAGTCACAGTCTAAAATGACGCCGCCCATCGAAAACAATGGGAGTTGGGATCGTGTGATTTTTGCCGAAGAAGATTCAGATTCTGATGCAGAATTTGAGGGATTTGATGCAGATGAGATTGAGGAAGAAAGAAAAAGCTGATAGTGGTCTGAAAATGACTTTGATATTGGAGCTGATCATGTACCAAATTGCGTACATGCCCACGTCATGCATTCTAAGACCTCGCCTTGCGCTCGACTGGCTAGGCTAGCCAACCAGATTTGCCATGGATGTTGTATCATAACACATTTTGTTCACGGTCAATTTCGTGTACCTCTGTGTGCTAATTTGATATCTGGCACAAAAAAATTATATGTTACTATATATCAAATTAATATATAGTTATATATAGTTAAAGAGGCCATTAAGAAATGAAAATAACAAAGCATGTGGATGGATAAAATCAGTTGCTTAAACCTAAAGCAGGTGCCCAGTTATGGGACAAGCTCCTGTTTGAAATAATCAACATTGACCTGGGTAGAAGGACATTCCAGAGACTGGAGCAAGGTACTGATAACTCAGTATAACAAGAAAGGTGAGAAACTAGATCCCGCCAAATATAGAGCAATTACTTTACTTTTGAATTCCATCCCTGGAAAGTATTCTGTAAGTAATGATCCTTAACCGGATTCCAGGACACCATACAGGGGGTCCAGAAAGAATTACACCCTAACTAAAGGCGACCATAACTTCACAAGTAATATCACTTTGAAAATTTAAAAAAAAAGAATCTTAAACCACAATTATTTTGTTACATTTAATTAAACATCACTTCATCGGTTCAGTAGTTTTGATGAAATAAGCGATTATGTACCACATGTCAATGGACAATTCCTTCCAAGGTTTTGTATTAAAGTGAAAAATGATTCAGACACCGAACGGCGAGGAAATAATTTTATATTTCTTTCATTTTCTTTTTCATTTTTCTTTAAAACAAAATAAGATAATAAATGATATTTTGCACAGGTTCAACATAATGTGCAAAGCATTACAAAAGAAATTTACATCTTTTCTTTTTCAATTAAAAAATTGACCGAAAAAGACGAAATGTCAGCGGGACATCTCAGTCCTTTGACAAATAATGTTAATACCAGGCTGTCGCCAACCCAGGCAAATTCCTTTTTCATTTAATTTAAATTGCAATCATCACGTCCGATTTCTAGAAAGTAATGCTTTGTGAAATTTAATATGAAAAACTAAGTAAAGTTGATATTAAAACTAGGTGTTCATGTATAAAAGTCAATGACGGTTTCACCACCAAATGTTCACCTTTTCACATTGATTCAGGTGTAGATCTTCGTTTTGATAAAATGCTTTAAAGGTTTGTATATATCCAGCATGCCCACAAATGCAAAGTAAAATATTAAATGTAAAAAGTCAGTCGACCAAATCAACTCTTCAAGTTCATTAAGGAATACAATGGTTTGCTCCTGCAGATCTGCCTTCTACTTGACGTCCATGGAGACGTAATGCAGCTGAGCCCTCTCTGCCATGTGATGAACAGCACCGACGACTTACTATCCTGGTTCTGCACAATGCTTGCTACCGCCTCCTCGTTCTGGATATTATTGCTGCAGTTCAAAACTTACGTTGGTTTCATATTTAATTTCCAAAGCATAACTTTTCTAGAAAGCTGCATGATGATATGCAAGTTAAATTAAATGAAAACGGACTTTGCTGGATTGGGACAGCCATGGTTATAACAGTAATTGTAAAAAAAGAGCTGAAGATTGTCGCTGACATTTCTCATTTTTCTTCAAATTTTTAAGTGAACAAAGAAATATGTAAATTTCTTTGTAATGTATGGCAATAATTATATGGTGAAACCTGCGTGCAAAATATCATTTATTATCTTATTTTGTTTTAAATAAAATAAAATGAAAAAGAAAATGAAAGAAGTATTGATTTATCATGTGTTATGTCGCAAAACTTGGAAGGACGTGGTCATTGACATGTGTTACATAATCGATTATTTCTCCAAAACTACTGAACCGAATGGAACGATGTTTACATTAAATGTACAATATTGTGGTTTAAGATTCTTTTAAATTTCTCAAAATGTGATATCTTACTTTTGAAGTTATGTCGCCTATAGGTAGGGGTGTAATTCTTCTGAGACACCCGTAGATGACTAATGGAGAGGAACCAGGGGATTTAGAAGCCCAAGAGGTACTACTGATGCTGTATTTATTGTTCGCCAAGTCCTAGAGAAGGCCAAAGAAGACGCATTCCTATACCACTGGAAACTTTGTAGATTTTAAGAAGCATTTGATACCCTTTGGAGAGAGGAGAGGCACTCTGGAAATGCTTAAGATCAATTGGAGTAGACAGCAAGCTTGTACACCTAATTGAAAAGATGTAAGAGCAAACCCTATGCCTCAGTAGTGGTGGAAGGCGAAAGTCAGACTGGTTCGAAGTCTTAGTGGTGTGAGACAGGGATGCCTGCTATCTCCATGCCTCTCAATCTCTTCTTAGAATTTGTAATGATAGGAGTTCAAAATCTAGGCTCCGTAATCCAAATGGGAGAGATGAATATCAACAACATTCGTTATGCCGACGACACAACCCTGCTGGAAATGGTCTTTGAAAAAGTTACAGCTTATCCACAGAAGAAACTGGATAAAGCTGCCGCCAAATGGGGAATGAGATAAACCATCTAATGCAAGATTCAGTTCCGATGACCCCAGAGACATCACCCTTAACCAGACACATATTGACAAGTAAATGATTTTGTCTTTCTTGGAAGGAATGTGCCTTCAGTTAAGGAGGACATCAAGAGGCGTCCCAAGACTGGCAGCATTGGCATTCGGTAGACTCAGGAACACCATCGGGAGCAATCATGACATCACAGGATCGACTCAAATCAGAATATACAAATTCTCTTATACTCCCCTTGCCACCTATGGAGCAGAGTCCTGGGTATTGCGCAAGAAGACTGCAATAAAGTAGAAAGCTTTGAGATGAGAGTCTCGGTCCATCCTAGGTGTGAACCTTCTGGACAAATTAGAAATGATGAAATTAGACAGCATATGAACATCACATGCACCATCATGGATGCAGTCACCAGAAGACGGCTGAAGTGGTTTGGACATGTCGTCAGGATGCCGGAAAACAGATTACCATACCAAGCATATACGCAAGACTTCAACAAGAGTAGGAAGCCAGGTCGCCCACCGCCAGATGGAAAGACCAGATCCCAAGGAAACCAGGCTCTTGGACCTACAAAATGACGAATCTAGTAGCAAAGGACAGACCAGAATGGAGGAGGAATACTCATGAGAATAGCAAAGGGACACGCCGTCCTTGCAGCAAGTCAGAGTCTTTATAATTGTCACTTTTTTGATTACAGTCTGAGAACATGTGCAATTCTGTGATGGAAGTTTTTGTTACTGTTTACCATACTGGTAATCACAAATTGTTGTGAATGGTATTTTAAATTAAAACGGGTGGGGGTCCAAAAATTTTCAATATCATAAAGGGTGTCTCAGTAAAAAAGGGTGGGGGTAAATACAAGGGTGGGGGTCAAACCCACTGCCCACTATGCAATTCTACTTTTCATCTTATATCTCGGACTGGCTTGGAATCTGGTAATCAATTGGTGAAGAGTGAAAAAGACCTACGGAAATGATGTCCGAAACCAGTTGTGCATGCGTTTAGTAAATGAGTATGACCGGTAGTACCTTTGCTTTACTATTGTATTTAATGAGCTGTCACATGCATAGTGCCAATTTGGAAGAATTTCATTTTGTTTTTCAGGGTAATTGTGACTTACCGGTATCAGGTTTGAAAAAACTTATTGTTTTGTTTTTATTGATATACCATTTGAAGCTTCCGGTGTATATATAATCATTGATTTCATGGTGTGTGGAATTTAAGAGTCCTTGGGTGATGGCATAATTGGCTTTGGTTGCTACCGGGCTATCTGGCTGCCTCCGTCATCTCTGGCGATTGGCGACCATACATGCTGACCCTTTTGTAAACTTCTCCCATTGCCTTTGGCTTTGGTTGAACTCTTCATTATATTGTCTATTGTGTCCTGTATGTAAAGGAAAAAAAAGAAAAGGAGTGGGCCATATTAAGATATGTATGGTGAATATGGAAAAAAGCCATTTTCATTATGAAAATGATTTGACAAGGTTATAGAGAGTAAAGTACAAAAATATTTCAAAAGAATGAAATGAACACATCTCAAGAATGTGTTAACATTGGTCAACCAAAAATAGGGTATATAAGGCTACATGTCTGTGCAGTTGTGTAGGAAATGGAGGCACGAGGCAGTGATTGTTAAAGAGACATGAGGAGATTTCCAGAAAAAAGCGTCCCCAATTTTTCTCGAACCCTGGTTTTTTACATATTTGGAATGTTTACCAATGTATTATATCACACCTGAAGTGAATAAGCCGAATACGCCGTCTTTATGTAATAAGATGATGATTTAGTAGTTTCTGTCGTGCACGACAGAAAGTCAAAGCATGGTTTTCTATGGGGAACGATTACGATAGCAGGCAAGTTCAAAACAAGGTTTGCGGTTTTCTTTTGCACATGTTTGTCCAATAAACCTTCAAAACGTTCTCGGTGGATGGTCTGCAACCGATCCAGTGAAATAATGCTTCAAAGTTTGGGTGCAAGATTCCATAAGTTTGTTATTGTTATCAGAATATTGAAAGAGTTTGACATCTTTGATATTTGAAGGTTTACACAGAGGTATCAAAGCAAACAAAAGATGTCACTCATGATGTACTTGTGTAGACTCATTCAAAGTTTTCTTTGGCCACATTCCATAACATGCTACAGTGATTCGGTGGACAGAGTGAAAAATGGGTACCTATCTTTAAGATAGCGTAACTTCTCAATGCAAGGTTCAAAAATCAAAATTCAAAATTTCTCTAGTAGAAGAAATAATCTTGTTTTGTATGTAAGAGTCAATATCTTCAGTAGAGTTTCCACTGCTGTAGAAAAATTTAAACAAAACGAGTGTAAATCTTTTTGACTCACCCTGTATTTGAAGTTCAATTGGAACCAAACTTGAATCACAGGTGCAACGTGGGATCCCTCAATTGTTGATGAGGTCAAAGGTCACATATCAAGGTAAAAAGGTAAAGTGAGGTGAAGTTGCAAGATAGGCTGAAAATGTAAAATTGACCTCATTTGAAATTTTAGATTTCAATTGAACCAAACTTGGGGTTTTTTTTTTTTTTTTTTTTAATTTTTAAACTTTCATTTATTTATGAGGTCCAAGGTCACATATCAAGGTCAAAGGTCATGTTAGGCCTATCATTCACTAACCGCGACGGCAGCGACCACAAGCGGTCCAAGGACCGATGTATTTTTCTTATCAATGCCAAAAAATCTTGATACTGTCATGCTGGCTATATATTGTTCAATGTCATCGAGTTTCCATGCTTGCATTTGTACTGTTGATTTGAGTTTCCAAGAGTTGCCTCCACATTCTTGTAATTCTCTCACATTTTAGTGGTGGTGGATGTTATCACCTTTTCAGTGATTTCCTCAACAATACTAGATAGAGTGGGGATGATAGACTCCAAGACTGCGCCTACAATTTCACCCATTTCTCTTTTGGTGACTTGCATGCTTCCTCTGCTCCCGCACTTATCAGCTCTGGCATGTGTATGGTTTCGGTAATGGCGTTGTGTATACTGCCTTTGATAGAAGTCAGGGGGATAAAAAAATACTACAAGTAAACTTGCATTATCCCCATCCACATACAAAGGAACCTCTATTGCACCTTAACCCCAAGTCTGGTTTAAATCGGACTTAAACTTTTCGAAGGAGACGCGAAAAACAAAACCTAACCAAAGTGGAACACGCACATACATACATACACATACGGACACTCGCACCTTCGCAATATCCCCCTCTGCTTTTCAAGGCAGGGGGATAAAAATGGCACAGACAAAATCTTTACCACTCAAATGGTTTGTTACTAGTCCAAACATTATGATTAATTTAAAATTTGATTTAAAGACACAACTTATCAACATTTTATGACTCCTCATTTAGGGAAAGGGTCACATTTCGGATGCCAACACTGTTTTGGTTCTGACGTCGTCTGCTACACCGAGTTTATTTAGTGGTGTGAGTCCTAAAGTCGGAAAATAAATGGTGTATGTACCCTGGGTCCATCTTCCTGAAGCTCAAATTCAACTCTCTGATGCTTCTGGATCCAAGTCCAGCTCAGATGCTTCTGGAGCTTCCAGTCCACCAGGCTTGCTTGTAGCCGCCTCATCCTGCCACCCTTCCTGTCCGTGGCCCACTCAGCCATGTCTGCATCTCTTTCTCTACCACTAGTGCTGTAGTTCAGCTCCTACAGATTTCATCACGCCACATACAAAAGAGGGAATTGAAATAGAGGAAGCAACACAAAATGAGAATGCAGACTTCAAAGACAAAAATACTTTCATCAAGCAAGTATACCCAAACAGACAAGGCACACTCTATGCAAAGCTTAAACATACTACTTTTAAGGGGAGTAGTGAGTAGTGTAGTTTTCTTGAGTTTCACTGTGTGTCATCTTCTTGAAAGAAGAAATTCATTAGGTTTATACAAAGTTTGTCATCTTGTCAAAACCAATTTGTTAATTAAAGTGGCATTGGCACTTTACACAAAATATGAAATGTCTTCAATTGCTCTCAAATGATAGTCTAGTCAATTGAAAATAGCGATACATTTTACATAAAAAAGACCTTATACTAAAAACAGACAGGAAACGTTAATAAGAGGTTAAAGACCTCCAGGAATTTGTAGGCTAACTTTTAGTTTTCCATACTTTAATCAACAAATGTGATATTAAGTGAATCTCATAGATTCTTACTCATTGATATCAAAACACAAAGGCCCAATAAAAACGAAGAGTTTTAGTTCTGTTTCGCTCTATCCCAAATTTTTTTGCACCACCAGAATGGCAGTGATGTCAGAGGACTCCCCTTCATGCACGCTGGCGCCTTGATTGCGCATGATCACGCATTTGTTTTTGGGCACCTTTCAAAGAGTTTGTGATTCAGTTGTTGGAACCCCTTGTGTCGTCAACGCAAAGAAGGAGGGGGTGGTGTGTTGTGGGGATGGGCGGGTGTGTGGGGTGGTTGCAGAGTGTTGGGGAGGGGGTGGGGGGGTTTGTTAGGGAGGGGGTATTGCGGGGAGTTGTGGGGTGTTGGGGAGGGGTTGTGAGTGGGGTTGTTGGGAGGGGGGGTGGGGATTTGCGGGGTTATGGGAGGAGTGGGGGTGTTGTGGCATGTGGTAGGGGGGGTTGGGGTGTTGTAGTTGCTTTTTTATCCCACATGTTTAGTGATCGGACATTCGGCGGGGACCTATTTACGCATCGCAAAATACGAGTTCGCCTTGTTACCTTAGATTTGAGAGTAGGCCTCCATTGAAGGTCTGTCTGGTCTGTCTCCATTTCTGCCTTGATTTTGGATCTTTTTTGCCTTTAGGCAACCGTTGCCTTAAATTCTTCATGCGGGTTCTCTAGAAACCCTGTCGTTGCTGAGCGTTTCCCTTGTCCTGGGTTTATTAGGCTCCTGAAAAAGTATCAATTGAATTGAGAAATAAAGTGGAAATTCCAATTTTGTAAATTACAACCACTGCAATTAAAATTGATAAGAGGACATGAGATTTCCAGGAAAGAAGCGCCCCCAATTTTTCTGAACCCCGGTTTTTTACATATTTGGCCTGCCTTACAAAGGTATTAGATCACACTGAAGAGAAATAAGCCGAATATGCCGTTTTATGTATAAGCAGGATGATTTAGTATTTTTGTCGTGCACAACAGAAGACAAAGCATGATTTTCTATGGGGAACGATTACGATCGCAGGCAATTTCAAAAAACAATGTTGTGGTTTTCTTGACCCACCAGTTGGTCCAAAAACCATTCGAAAACGTTCGGGTAGGTGGTCTGCAACGATCCAATCAATTTGAGAGAAATTGTATCCTAAAAAAGGTCTCCTCCTGTCACTTAATGGAACTGAGGGAAGATATCTCTACATTCATGTACAAAAAATGCAGTACCATATTACAACCCTGTGTGTAATAACAAAACATTGTTATTCCCCAATATTTTCATTGAGGGTCCATTCAATGACCTCCAATAAAATTGTTCTGTTTAAAACATTTGTATATTGGCATTTGAAATAAGGGGTTAATCAGCACACATGTTGCTTAAAAAATACAAATGGACTAAGCTCCCAGCAACCATATGATATGGCCGAAACTTGACGGTCTCTATTGAAGTATTTGCTTTTCACTTTATCACTACAAAGTTAATAATACTTAGTAAAACTGTCCATTTCTGAAAGAAAATAATCCCCCCAAACTCAACAGATTCATATTGTAGTTTGAGAAATCACAAAATTAGTTTTTGCTTAAACTGTCTGGAGGAAAGTGTACACACTATGTTCTGTTTGTGCACTTACTGAGTGAGAACATCTCTGCCCCACAAATGTAGTGTGTGCAATTATATAAAAACAATAGTAGATACTTCTATTCCATGTGGGCAACTGCAGGTCATCAACTCCCTGCCTAAAAAAGAGTGCACATTTAGCAAACAAAAGTTCTAAATAAATGTAATTCAATGGTCCAAGGTGAGTGATTTTGAATAGAGCTTATAAAACAGCGCAAAGTAATTTTGATTTGGCAAAAGGTTTTTCTCCTTTTACAAGGAAAAAGTGACAACAAACATAAGGTTTACTAATTCAATCCTTCAGTTGAAACTGATCTCCACATTTTACACAAGTGCCAGAGGGTGTTGAGTCAATCCCACAATGCACCGTTTAGGAAATTTCACCTCAATAGGGTCATGTGTCACATAAAAATCCGATTCTTAACTTAAAGGCCACTCTCCGTGATTGCTAAATCAGCAAATCGATAAAAATCATCAAAAATCAGATTTTTCCATGTATGATAACAGTACAGTATCATAACATACCCTGCAAATGATAAGACCAGAAAAGCAACCTGATATGGACAGAATCGGAGATTTTAGCCATTACTGTCAGAACGAACTTATAAAACACGTAATTGAATGGAGAATCGAGTTGGAACACTGACGGTATCTTCTTTATTTGTCTGCAATTCTACAGCTGAAAGGTTAACTTATGAGCAATTTTTTTTTTTCTACAGACTTATACTTTGGAGCTATTCCTGCAAATTTCAAATATTTTTCAAATCACTGATAGTTGTCTTTAAAAACTGTGAATTTAATGACTCATTTTAGCCCACAAAGCATTAGTACTTAGGAATTTTTGCATGATTATGACGTCGTCTTGGTTCTTAACTTTTGGAACCCTATTATCCCTAGTACTGACATGTGGTTTAGTACAGCACAGTATAGGCACATTGCTATGCATCATGGGATTGATTCAAAACACATCTGACCATAGTGCTAACCCTACCAAAATTTATTTGTATGCTAAAGCATGTTTACGTGCGTACATAGCATTTGTTGTGTGAACGATAACTAATTCTCATGTATGCGTCAAAAAAATAATTACAATGTTGTACAATGGTTTCAATATGACAACAAGCAGTAAAGTAAACAACTCTCACAAGGAAAATTAAGAAATCAAAATTAGCGACCTCAAAGCCAAGCCCTTTTATTTCTGCACTTCAAGAAAAACCGAAAATACAATACACAAAACAGATATATCACATATCAGAATTAAAGCTAGTGTCCTCTGATTGAAAATGAGCATCTACAGAAAATCAACTCTACATTTGAACGAAATTTATAGCACTTTTGAAGAACTTTATTACTTTATGGGGCTATAATGCCACATGTTCGACGACCACTGTACGAACTGCACAAATGCTAGGTGGCACTGAAGGTCATGACGAGTTGACGAGTTGATGAGTTCTCGACTTATTGATGATATAAAAGATTGACATAATTGACGACTTCATGAGTTAATGGCGAGATAAATGAAGACTTACCTGACGAGTCCGAAAATTGTCGAGTTAAGGGACGATGATAAATGAAACGACTTACCTGACGATGTCGAAAAATTCGACTTAATTGATGGGATAAAAGATGACATAATTGACGAATCCTGAGGTAATGGACGAGATAAATGAAGACTTACCTGACGAGTACGAAAATTGTCGAGTTAATGGATGAGATAAATGATGACATACATGACGAGACGGTCGAAAAATGTCGACTAAGTGATGGGATAAAAGATGACATAATGCGATTGATGAATAATGGACGAGACAATGATGAATACCTGACGAGTCGAAAATTGGAGAGTTAATGGACGAGATAAATGATG
This sequence comes from Ophioderma brevispina, assembly GCA_023653785.1. Lineage (NCBI taxonomy): Eukaryota > Metazoa > Echinodermata > Ophiuroidea > Amphilepidida > Ophiodermatidae > Ophioderma > Ophioderma brevispina. Next base: position 46,139 of record JAMKCH010051027.1, read on the forward strand.
ACTTACCTGACGATGTTCGAAATGTGAGTTAATGGACGAGGATAATGACGGTTTACCTGATGAGTTCGAAAATTGTCGAGTTATGGACGAGAGGCCAAATGACGACTTACTGACGAGTTTGAAAATTGCCGAGTTAATGGCGAGATAAATGAAGAATTACATGAAGAGTTCGAAAATTGTCGAGTTAATGGACGGATAAATGACGGACTTACTGACAGAGTTCGAAAATTGTCGAGCTAATGGACGAGATAAATGACCGACTACCTGACGAGTTCGAAAATCGTCGAGTTAATGGACGAGCTAAATGACAGAGACCTGACGAGTTCGAAAAATGGACGACTTACCTTACGGTTCGAAAATGGTAGGAGTTATGGTACGAGATAAATGACGACCTACCTGACGAGTTCGAAAATTGTGGAGTTAATGGACGAGATAAATGACGATTACCTGACAGAGTTCGAAAATGCCGAGTTACTGGCGAGATAAATGACGACTTTACCTACGAGTCGAAAATGTTGGAGTTAATGGACGAGATAAATGACGAATTATCCTTGACGAGTTCGAAAAATTGTCCGCGTAACCTGGACGAGATACATGAGACTTACCTGACGAGTTGAAAATTGTCGAGTTAATGGATGAGATAAATTGACGGACTTACCTGACGAGTTCGAAAGAATGGTGAGTTAATGGCCGACATAAATGACGACTTACATGACGAGTTCGAAAAGGTGAGTAATGGACTGAGAAAAATGTAAGACTTACCTGACGAGTTCGAAAATTGTCGAGTTAATGGAAGAGAGAAATGACGATTTACTGACGAGTTCGAAAAATGTCGAGTTAATGGACGAGATAAAATGGACGACTTACCTGACGAGTTTGAAAATGGTCGGTATATGGATAATAAATGATCGACTTACTGACGCAAAGTTCGAAATTGTCGAGTTAATGGAGGAGATAAATGACGACTAACCTGACGAGTTCGAAAATTGTCGAGTTAATGGAGGAGATAAATGACGACTTACTTGACGCGTTCGAAAAATGTCGAGTCATATTAATGGCCTAGTCAGTCGCAAGCGACATGGTAAGCGCCCACATGAGTCACAGGTTAGGGAACAGCGACGTCTGTGGCTGAAGAGGCAAATCTGATGGCAGTCTCTGCCACAGGTTGCTACATGTATGGGATGTCCAAGCTTGACGATTCAGGGATCTGTGCGCTTCGTTTAGATCGCGCTTTCAAACTGGCCGACTGAGCTGTTGTCTCCAAGTCAAGGTGTTGTCTTCAGTTCTCGCCCCCCACCCCAAAGGTGACGATTGTCAGCAAGTTTCTCCCAGCACACAATGTCGATGTTCAGGGTACGCATATCAAGCTTACAAATATCCTTGTAGCGGAGCATGGGTCGACCAACTTCATCTTGCCAGATGTAAGCTCAGCAGACATGATTATCTTTCGGTAGACGCCATCCTCCATAGACGGACAGGCAGCCTCGGATGTCTGCGGTCTAAGCAAATGTATAGATGGTGGGGAGACCGATTCGTTTCAGGAGCTCTGAATTTGGCCACCATGCTCCTTCAGTGACACGCAGAATGCATTATACAGCGCAGATGGAAGCTGTCTGAGTTTCTTCTCATGCTTAGAGTGATTGGACGAGATAAATGACGAAACCTGACGAGGGTCGAAAATGTTGAGTTAAGGGAGAGATAAATGACGACTTACCGGACAAAGTTCGAAAATGTGAGTTAATGGACGAGATACATGACGACTTACCTGACGAGATCGAAAAATTGTCGAGTTAGGACGAGAAAAATGAAGACTTACTGACGAGTTCGAAAATTGGCGAAGTTAATGGACGAGATAAATGCGATTTACCTGACCGAGTCCGAATATTTTTCGAGTTAATGGACGAGATAAAGACGACGTACCGACGAGTTCGAAACATTGCCGAGGTAACAAAAATGGCGAGATAAATGACGACCTACCTGACGAGTTCGAAAATTGTTGCGTTAATGGCGAGATATAAAATGACGGACTTACCTGACGTGTTCGAAAATTGTCGAGTTATGGACGAGATAAATGACGACTTACCTGACGAGTTGAAAAATTGTCGAGTTAATGGATGAGATAAATGACGAATTAACTGACGAGTTCGAAAATTGTCGAGTTAAGTGGACGAGATAAATGACGACTTACCTGACGAGTTCGAAAATTATCGAGTTAATGGACGAGAAAAAAGAAGACTTACCTGACGAGTTCGACAAATGAAGGACTTACCTTACGAGTTCGAAAATTGTCGAGTTATGGACGAGAAAAATGAAGACTTACCTGACGAGTTCGAAATTGTCGAGTTAATGGACGAGATAATGACGATTGACCTGAACGGAGTTCGAAAATTGTCTTGTTAATGGACGAGATAATAAATGACGACTTACTGACCGAGTTCGAAAATGCCGAGTTATGGCGAGATAAATGACGACTTACCGGACGACGTTCGAAACTTGTTGAGTTAATGGACGAGATAATGACGACTTACCTGACGAGTTCGAAAAATTTCGAGTTACTGGACGAGATAAATGACGACTTACCTGCGAGTTTGAAAAATGGGCGCTTAAGGGAGAGTAAATGGACGGACTTACCTGACGAGTCGAAATAGGTTGAGTTAATGGACGACATAAATGACGAATTACCTGACGAGTTCGAATTGGCGAGTTATGGACGAGAAAACGAAAAAATGAAGACTTACCTTGACGAGGGTCGAAAAATTGTCTAGGTATGGAACGAGAATATAAATGAAGACTTACCGGACGAGTTCGAAAATTGAAGAGTTAATGGACGAGATAACTGATGACTTACCATGACGAGTGTTTGAAAATGTCGAGTTACTGGGACTAATAAATGACGACTTACCTGACGAGTTCGAAAAATGGTGAGTTAATGGACGAGATAAATGACGATTTACCTGACGAGTTCGAAATTGTCGAGTTAATGGATGAGATAAATGCGACTTACTGAACGAGTTGAAAATTGTCGAGTCATCATCATGGCCTCAGTTCAGTCGCAAGCGACTATGGATAAAGCGCCACATTGAGTCACAGGTTAGGTGAACAGCGACGTCTTTGGCTGAAGAGGCCAATCTTGGAGTGGCAGTCTCTGCCACAGGGTGCTACATGTATGGGGGGGATGTCCCGCTTGACTCTCCACAAAAAGGATCAGTGCAGCTTTCTTTTAGCTCGCTGCGTCTCAAACTGGCCGATGATCTGTTGTTCTCCCAAGCTCAAGGTGTTGCTTCACTGTCTCCGCAAAAGGTGACGATTGTAGCAAGTTTCTCCCAGCACACAATGTCGATGTTCAGGGTACGCATATCAAGCTTACAAATATCCTTGTAGCGGAGATGGGTCGACCAAATTTCCTCTTGCCAGATGTAAGCTCAGCATAATGATATCTTTCGGTAGACGGCAATCCTCATTCGACGGACATGCACCAGCCTCGGAGTCCTACGTGTCAGAATGTATAGTGGTGGGGAGTCCAATCGAGTCATGGAGCTCTGAATTGGCACCATGTCCTTCAAGGTGACACCAGAAGCATTAATACAGCGCAGATGGAAGCTGTTGAGTTTCTTCTCATGCCTAGAGTATTGACGAGATAAATGACGACTACGACGAGGTTCGAAAAAAGTGTTGAGTTAATGGACGAGATAAATGACGACTTACCTGAAAAGTCGAACAAATGTGAGTTAATGGACGAGAGAAATGACGACTTACCTGACGAGTTCGAAAATTGTCGAGTTACGTGGACGCAAAAAATGACGACTTACCTGAAGAGTTCGAAAATTGTCGAGTGAATGGACGAGATAAATGGCGACTTACCTGCCGAGTTCAAAAATTGTCGAGTTAATGGGCGAGATAAACAACGACGACCGACGAGTTCGACAATTGCCGAGTTAATGGCGAGATAAATGACGGACTTACCTGACGAGTTCGAAAAATTGCGAGTTAATGGACCGAGATAATGACCAGGGACACCCAGAAATGGGTCTAATACAGCGACGATGAGCTGTTGAGTTTTCTCATGCCTAGAGTTAATTGACGAGATGAATGACGACTTACCTGACGAGTTCGAATTGTCGTGTTAATGGACGAGATAAATGACGACTTACTGACGAGTTCAAAAATTGTAGAGGTAATGGACGAGATAAATGGACGGACTTAACTGACGAGTTCGAAAAATGTCGACTTAATTGATGAGATAAAAGATGACATTACTTGACACGATATTGATGAGAGTTAATGGCGAGTCACTGAGACTTACTGACGAGATTCGAAATTGTCGACGTTAATGACGAAGCCTTTCACTCTTATCGATATAATAATTGACGACTTACCTGACGTGTTCGAAAATTGTCGAGTTAGAAGCGACGAGCTAAAATGACGGTTACCTGATTGTTTTGAGGAGTCGAAAATTGTCGAGTTACTGGACGAGATAAATGACGGAACTTACATGACGAGTTCGGAAATTGCCGCCAGTTAATGGCGCGATAAATGAAGGACTACCTGACTGCGAGTGTCGAACATGTCGAGTTAAGGACGGACGAGATAAATGACGGGACTCTTACCCGACGAGTTCGAAAATTGTCGATTTAATGGACGAGATAAAGACGACCCCTTATCTGACGAGTTCGAAAAATTGCAGAGTTAATGGACGAGATGAAATGACGACTTACCTGACGAGTTCGAAAAAGAGACTTAACAAGAAGTTCGCAAATTGTCGAGTAATGACGAGAAAAATGAAGACTACGTGACGAGCGTTCGAAAAGTGTCGAGTTAATGGACCGAGATAAATGACGATTTACCTGACGAGTTCGAAAAGTGTCGAGACGTTAAGGACGAGATAAATGACGACTAACCTGACGAGTTCGAAAATTGCCGAGTTAATGGGCGGAGACTAAATGACGGACTTACATGACGAGTTCGAAAATTGTTGACGGTAATGGCGAGATAAATGCGGACTTAACTGACGACGTTCGAAATTGTGAGTTATCCTGGACGAGATAAATGACGACTGACCTGACGAGTTTGAATAAAAAATTGTCGAGTGTAATGACGAGTTAAATGAAGACTAACTGACGAACGCAAGAGTTCTCGCAAAATGTTTGATTACTGGACGTACATAAAATGAGACTTACGTCTGACGAGTGCGAAAATTGTCGAGTTAATGGACGAGAAAAAAGACTACCTGGACGAGTTCGAAAATTGTGGAGTTAATGGACGAGATACATGACGATTTCACCTGACGAGTGCGAAAATTGTCGAGTTAATGGGCGAGATAAATGACGATTTACCTGACGAGTTTGAAAATTGTCGATAAGGCACTAAAATAATAAATGGACGACTTACCGACGAGTTCGAAATTGTCGAGTTAATGGACGAGATAACATGACGATTTACCTGCGAGTTCGAAAATTGTCGAGTTAATGGAGGAGATAAATGACGACTAACCTGACGATGTTCGGAAAACATTGTCGAGGTCATAATCATGGCCTCAGTCAGTCGCAAGCGACTAAGAATAAAGCGCCCACATTAAGTCACAGTTAGGTGAACAGCGACGTCTTTGGCTGAAGAGGCCAATCTTGGAGTGGCAGTCTCTGCCAACAGGTGCTTGCAAATGGATGGGATGTTCACAGTTGACTATTCCAGGGACTTGCAGCTTTCTTTTATTGCTTCCCGCTGTTCTCAACACTGGACGATGATCTGTTGTTCTCAAGATCAAGTTTGTTTGCTCACTGTTCTCCGCCAAAGGTACGAATTGTCAGCAGAAGGTTCTCCCAGCACAAATGTCGATGTTCAGGCGTACCACATATCACGCTTACAAATATACTTGTAGCGGAGCATGGGTCGACAAACTTTCCTTCTTGCCAGATGTAAGCTCACCATACATGATACCTTTCGGTTGTAGACGGCAATCCTCAATTCGACGGACATGGGCCAGCCATCGGAGTCTGCGGTGTCTAAGAAATTGTATAGATGGTGGGGAGATCCAATTCGAGTCAGAGCTCTGAATTTGGCACATGTATTCAAGTGGACACCAGAAGATGAATCTAATACAGCAGCAGATGGAAGCTGTGAGTTTCTTCTCAGGCTAGCGTATTGAACAGGAGAAATGACGACGTAATGACGAGTGCGAAAAGGTTGCGTTAATGGACGAGAGAGATATAAAGACGGAACCTTACCGACAAGTTCGAAAATGTTGAGTTAATGGACGGATAAAGGACGACTTCCTGACGAGTTCGAACATTGTCGATAGATGGACGAGGAAAATGAAGAGGACTTCCTGACAGTTTGTCGACAATTGTCGAGTTAGATGGGATGAGCAAAACTGGCGATTTACCTGACAAGTTCAACAAATGTCGAGTTAATGGCCGAGATAAACAACGATCTTACCTGACGAGGTTCGAAAATTGCCGAGTGTGTGAATGGCGATGGATCGATAAATGACGACTTACTGTACGATTCGAAATGTCGAGTTAATGGACGATATAATGACACAAGTGACACCCAGAATGCTTCTAATACAGCGCAGATGGAAGAGTGTTGGTTTCTTCTCATGCCTAGAGTGAATTGACGAGAATGGAATGACGACCCTTACCTGACGATGGTTCGAAAATTTGTCGGAGTTAATGGACGAGATAAATGACGACTTACATGACGAGTTCAAAAATTGCTCGAGTTAAAGTTAATGGACGAGATAACTGACGACTTACCTGCGATCGTTCGAAAAATGTCGAGTAATGGCGAGATAAAATGACGCACTTACCTGACGAGTTCGAATATTGTCGAGTTAATGGACGAGATAAATGATGACTCTTACCTGACAAGTTTGATTTCCCCAGGCTGACATACTAATACTGTTTTAAATAATGCGAAAATGGCGTATTATGTCGGCCCTGAAGCAGATTGCGTATTCAACTTATTCGTTAGCTTGTGTAATACACTAGAGTCGGGAGTTTTTTTTAGCGATGGTGTCCCTGCCCATCAGGCATAGGTCATGCGTGTTGTTTTTGTTGAAGTTATAACTAGGAAATATTTTATAGGTTATGCTTATTTGCAACAATTTTTTTCGCACAGTTTATGCAAAACATGACCGTCCCACGTAATAAAGAACACCGTAGAAGGTATATCACTACTTTATTGGCTATTTAAGAACGAGTTTGTAAATTTTTGCAAACCCTTCCGTACGGTGGCACATTTGAGGTTGGTTTGTCAAAGAAAATCCCTTCCCTCCCAGCTCCTCCTAATAATACTATCAATTATTCGGTACGCTACCGTATAATCTGGTGGCTATCTGTGTGTGTGTTGTAGAGTTGTCACAAGCATTTAAGACAAGTAGTTGTTGGCAGGTCGGTGGTAGCCACGGATGCTGTCTTCGTAAGGCTTGGAATCTATGATTGGGTGCTTTGTAAGCCTATGCTGGCTCCTGATTAATCCAAGTCGTAAATTTGAGTACATTTGCTAGGGAAACCCCATTCCTCCTTCCAGCTGTAAAGGCAATAAACACAGTAGTAATTAACAATTACATCTTAATATCTTCAATATGGTCTATCAGGCTAACAGGGTCACTGATAAATGAAATTAAACCTTTATTAGATACAGTTCTCAGCGATTTCTAGACCATTGTATGCTGATTCGAAATCAGACGAGCAACCTGAGCATTTTGTACAAAGGCAAAAATCAAAATGGCTACCAAAATACAAAAGAATTGTTGTTCACTCAACAGTTGTAAAATTCTATGTATGACTGAAAATGGCACTTAATAAGCGGACAAAAAAATCCATCATAGGTTCGTACATATATGTATGTCTTTGGTGTTGGGTAGGTTTATAGCGTCTGTTGGCATCCATATGGGGGCATTTGATAAATAGAAAGTCCATGACACTTAGTAGTTTGGGTGTTTTCAACGGGACAGGGCCAAAAAAATACAACTTTGAGTAATTTAACAGATGAATTTTGAGTGTGTGTGGAGGCATTTTGAATTTTTGCATTTCTTTCAAAAATGGCTCAAGGTTTTTCGTCTAGAACCGTCGGATTCAGATGTCTAGAACCATTGAAAACATATATATATAATATAACAAGGTAACATGGTCTGCAGCCAGACTAATATGTACATAATCACATAACACAAAAATTTATTGATACTAGCTCTTCCTGAAGGAAAATACAATGAAAGAATCATAAAAAGAATGTTCAAATGCGGGATTGATATACATACAGAAAATCATTTGATTGCAACCACAATGGGATATATCATGTGTATACCTAGTCAGAACAATGTGTTTTGAGATATATGTCATGCAGTGCAGGGTTTGTAGTACAGCAACATGGATATAACTCCCTGGATGCACTGCAAGCCAGTAAAGCACAGTGCACATTCATAACATGAAAACGAAGGAATATGCAATATGATTTACCAGGTGTTGAACCATTTATATCAACAATACGGAAAATCCAGATTCACAAATTTCAAATTGTTAGTCATAGCAGAGATCAGTTACTCTAAAGGTCCATAGACACAATTGTGCAAATTAAGTCCATGAAGGTTTGGCTCATCCATGTATAGATATAAAGGTATAATACATACGACAATTTACTTATAGGTGTTATCAATTAGATAATCATAAAAGTAAGAAAAATCCACTGGTTTTGCAGCCAAAAAAAAACGAGAGTGTTTCACTGCAGCCAGCCATGGACCTCTAAACTGAAGAAATAGTTGGCTTGCTTATTTGGCGCAGCTAGCGCATCAACAGTGACACGCATAACAATAACGTGCGCTCTGGCCTCTGGCGCTAAAGTACAAAGGGACGCATAACAAAAGAAGTTCGATCAGCAGGTTTCCTGGCACACACGTGTTGTCTTGGGTAACAAGCCAACAATCACATCAGTGATAGGTCAGTTCAAAGATCATGGGTTGCAGGACGTTTTAGAGAAGTGCTGAGTGCAGAATTCATCACGGTCAAATTACATGGAAAAATAAATCATTTTAAGCAAATGGTGAATTGAAAAGTTATTTGAAGGAATGATTGGGATATAATACTTTATGAGGTGCAAAAAATTGAGGAAATAATGATATTTTACCTCAACGTCGTGTCTAGGATCTTTATTCCAGGTCTATAGCAATGCCAAATGTGGAAGGGAAAAACAATTTTAGAACCAAACCTGCAACTTCCTTCAGATATCGTAGGAAAGCTTTCATAGTTTTCTGTTCTTTGCTCGGGCATTGCTTCCTTCAGGGCTATTTTGGCTTCAACCAATTCCGCATCTTGTTATATGACCGTTGCTACTTGTTGGCCTGAACAGGTATGTTAGTACCCTTCTTTCCTTGACAAGCTGAGAAAACATGAAAAGAAATTAAAACAAACAATAACATTATGCAATTAGCACCCGAGAATATCATGCCTATATCTCTCCCTCTCTCCTCTGCTGGTCGGGCAAGATAGTATTGAACCTGTGACATTGACAATTAAGACGTTAAGTTTTTGTAATTGTTTTGATGGATAAAACATAATTCTAGAGTATAATTATCTTTATTCCGTTGAGACAATAGGTTAATAAATCTTCATGAAAAAATAATTTGAGCACAACAACAAGTTGCCGTCAATTTTCCATGATTATCCCACATTATACAGTAGCATACATATCTTCTTTATTGCATAATGAATCACAGTAACATAATATAAATATATTATAATACAAGCGAAATATAACATATGCAATAAATTTGCTCAAGGAGAAAATCCTAATACGGGAAAGGCAAAAACGAATGACAAAAAAATACCCCAAAACTGGAAGTATAGCACAAAACATCGCAATAATGACGCTGGATTACGCTTTTGACGCGCTTTTTTCAAACAATGTTTGAGCCATTGGGTGCCACTGATGCTAAGGTATTTAGCAATCGCTTTATGCACCTGTTAGAGAAAACCAAGTTCCTTTAGCCAGAAGTACACGCTTATGAATACTCCAGACTCCCCACAAATAATTACACATTGTTTACATGAGTATGGGTATCCACAGTTGATTGTTCATTCAATGTTGGTAATAAGTTGAATTTGTATGGTAGCAGGTGTTTTAAAATGCATCAAAAGGACAAGGATTTCAACAATAAAAGCCTGCATGGTAAGGCGGTCACGAAGGAGAAGATCGGTTTTCTGTGCAGGATAAATCCAAAATCGATTGGCTGTCAAGTTAAATCACTGTTATAAATCTGATCAGTGAAAATATCAACATTGGGGG